>JAOTOM010004814.1:230000-484739 GCA_034440615.1 Ashinkailepas kermadecensis | reverse complement strand
TTGTGAATCTTTTCTGATTTTTTTTTAAAGTCCGAATCCCAGTCTGATTTTTTTAGCCCCTGGCGCCATGTTTTTGTATCCCACCTTTATTTTTCGAGCTCCGGTATGCCTTTTTCTGGGCCGTACGCGATTTGTGAAGGCATCTGGTGATATGTTCGGTGCTCCAGAGCCATTTTCCTGACCCGGACATTTACTTTTTGGAATCCCTCCTTATTTTAGAGGGCTACAGCTTGATTTTTTTTGGATACCAATGCGATTTTTGTGGTCGCACTGTGCTTATGTGGGGCCCTAGACGCCAATTTTGGGATCCCCGACGCGAATTTTCGATGCTCAGACCAAATTTTTGGGACTACCGATGGGAATTGTGGGTCCAGAGCGCGATATTTGGGGGGACCGGTTCGAGTTTGCGAGGCGCGTTGTACTTAGCTGTGGCCCCAACGCGATTTTGGCGGTTCCTGTTGCACATTTTCGGGCCTCAGAGCGAGCTTTCTGGGGCCCGCCGCATTTATTTGGAGACCCCTGCGCGAATTCTGGTGGACCGACGCGAATTTTGGTGGCCACAGCGCGACTTTTAGGGGGCCCGGCACGATTCTTTGAAGCTTATACCTCTCAGGAGGGAGGGGTATTTTCCCATTTGATATGCCATTGCGGCCACTGAAGGAGTGTTTTGTTAGCCAATGGCACCTTTCGGAGTAGAAAAGCCATCAGGGTATTTTTTTCCATACCTGTTCTTGGTTTTCCGGTGCTGGGGTTGATTCAATCGAGTCTCGGTGTGAACTTTTTGGACATTGAGACAAAGGTCCTTGTGCGATAGTTTTGGGTCCCGGTACGATTCTTCGGTCTCCCGGAGCGATTTTTTTCGGGTGCCCTGACACCTTTTTTTCCGGTTCCCACCGGGTTTATGGGGGACTTTGATCCGATTTTCTTAGGCCGCAGGGTGACATTCCGGATAAGAAGTGAATTTTGGGGTAGCTAGAACTTTTGAGGCCCCGGCGCGACCTTTTGGGACCCCAGTGTGATTTTCAAGGGCTGCGACGCGACTTTATTGAATCCAATGTGATCTGTTGGGCCCCGACGTCATTTGCTTGGATCCCTAGCGCCAGTTGTAGCGGCCTCGACACTTTTTGAGGGTCCAATACGTGTTGGGGGCTTTTGGCCCCAGAGTGACTATCCATGCCGGATTGTTTTTCGTTGCCCCGGCTTCATTTGCTTTGGTCCCAATGAGACTGTTGGGGCACGGTACGACCTGTCGTGCCCCTAGCGTGATTTTCATGGTCCGGACGTGACGTTTTGGTACTTCCAGGCTCAGCGTGATTTTCAGGGGCCCCGGCCGAATCTTTTGGGGTCAATATCGTGATTTTCAAGTACCCCGGCACGACTTCTACTATTTATTAGGGCTTCTTGCAAATTATAGGCCTCCTTTCGCGTCCTAAGGGTCTTGTCTCATTTCCTGGAGCCTCTTTGCCGGTTTTGGATGTTTTCTCGTGTGTCCTATCCTCCTCCATATTCAATGGTCCTCCTCTCCCGTCTTGGAGGGCCACTTCTTGCATCCTGGGGCCCCTTTAGCATGGTATGGGGCTTCCTCTCATGTTCCAGGGGGCATTCTCTGCCAAATTAGGGGCCTCCTGCCACGCCTCGTGGGCCTCCTCCTTTGGTCCTGGCGAAGCCTTACCCGTCTTGAGGGGGATCTTCAATTTTGTAGACCTCACCTCCTTCCATGCCTGCTACCATTCCCATCTTAAGGGCCTCCTCTCATTTCCTGGGAACTCCTTCCGGTCTTCGGGGCCTCATTCGGTCCTGGAGACCTCCTACTTCTTCTTGAGGAACTGCTCTCGAGTCCGGTAGGGGCCTCCTTTTCTCTTCTAGAAGCCTTCTTTTTTTTCAAATTAGGGGCCTCCTCTCATGTCTGGGGCCTCCTGCTCTGCGTGTTGATTCGATCTTTGCCCATCTTAAGGATGGCCTTTATCTCCCGGCGGACTCATCTTCTCTCTCAGGTGCCTTATCTTCCAAATTACAGACATCCTTTGCTATCTCAGTGGCCCTGTCATTTCCTGGGGACCTTCTTACCCGTCTTGGAACCTTCTTTTCCGCCTGGGAGCCATCACTCTTATCCAGACTTGTGCTCGACTCAAATTTTTGGAATCGGCTCACATTTGACTCACAGATCTTGAGATCCGATTCAACTCATGATTCACAGAAGGTCAAAATTATTTGATTCGACTCAATTCAGACTCAGAGCTACAGAGATCCGATCCAACTCACGACTCAAACATAAATTTGAATCGATTCAGATCCGACTCAATGTTTATCAGACTCATAAGCCATATGATTTTGTGTGCACTGCTCACACACTATTTATATATATATATATATATATATATATATATATATATATATATATATACATATATATATATATATATATATATATATATATATTATATATATATAATATAATATATATATATTTATATATATATATATATATATATATATATATATATATATATATATATATATATATATATATATATATATATATAATGTGAGGTGAAAACAAAGTTATAGCAAAAATAATTTATTTGACAGACAGTTTGATGTCAACTCATCTTCATCTGTCTAATTAAAGAAGGGAATCAGTATTTATTCACACTAACGAAGATGCTCCAACATCGAAACATCTGTTGGATAAATTATTTTCGCTATAACTTTGTTTTCACCTCACATTATTTATAATTCATCATGCACTGTAATGGTTGATATATAGGATAAATATACAGATAAATGAACGTGCATGTGCATAAGGAAATTGACTCAAACAGATTAACGAAATGAATGGTTGTCAATGCATATGCAAAGCAATGAGTGCATAATACCTCAATCCACATCAGCATGATGCACACACAACCTGAATCACATACCTGACACACATCACCTAACTGCAACATGGCACCCAGGTTCTGCACTGCAATAGGTATCTGCACAGAATATGATTACGTTGGTCTGTTGCCCCCACGAAGTTTGTTTGGTAGCAGGCTTGAAGGTTTCCCTTCACCATTGGTTTACACCCAATTTTACCGACTTTTTCTGCGCTATCTTGCATATTTTATGGCAATATAGGGTACTTTGACGTATTCTAATTGAAAGACCTATTCTTTAGCTTCATCAAAGGGTATCCTAAATGACCCAGTAATAATCGTCCTGCCCAACAATGTGCCATTTCCGGCAGGCTCACCATCAAATGCCTCCAAAATAAAGGGCTTGTTCCTGATATTGGTAGGCTCCCTCTACCATCCATTTTACATGTTCAAGTTGTCACCCTCGTTCAAGAGCGGAAGAAAGGACAGTCAAGGGGGCGCTAAGTGCTCCATAGCTTCTTCTCCCAATTGGCAGGAGAGTTTCAGTTGAGTTGCAAGTTTCAGGATGGCATTCCTAGATCACAATGGTGTTGTACATAAATGTTCAATTATGCATGTATCATCAACAATCCATGCAAGATTCACTAAGGAAGAAAGCATCATGCCCTGGGTCTAGCTGGTCTGGAAAAACTGTTTTCAACAACTGCTGTATGTTAATGTAGGTAGGTAGGTAAATGTTTGGAAAAATAGGCTGATCCTATATTTTGGGGATCCTGAACATTATCCTTTCCAGAAAAATATTTGTTGTTTTTTCATCTGGAAGTTGAAGTTCCTAAGTTATTAACTTTTGACAACGAACTGCTGTGATCAAGGAAAAGTGCTCAAAATTCACTGAAATGGGTGCAAGTTGAGTTACCATGCATAAGGTTTGAATAAAAATATTCTCCATACTGGATGACTACAAAATATTCCTCTCCAAACGCCGGATTACAATGCCCAAATCCGACCTTGTCTATGAATGAGAATAAAATGTGTCGGAACAAATGCTCACTGGAAAGAATGGGAAAAGATTATAACTCACCTGGTGAGCAGAATATAAATATATTTGCTAGGAAGCAAATTCAAGTGATCATTGCGTATGATTTGAGAAAAGTTCTGCAACCAAATTTCTACCATATTTTTTTTTAACTTCGAATGACGTCATGCGGGCTCGAAGGAACATTTTGATCTACCTTCTTGTAAGGGTAACTTGGGTTTGTTATTTGTCACACAAACCGACACAAATTATTCAGTGCAAATGCCTGTTCCAAAAAAAGTGCATGGTCGTTTCAGTTCCCTATTGTTTTTCACAATCACATCCCATTTCTGTGTTGTGTTTCTGGCACTAGAATTGACTCATGCATGATACTGATTGTGAATACCAAGCTTAGCATTAATACTTTTTTTTTGTAGTTATTGCTCTCCGTTTTTGGTAAATAACTTAAGTACACATCATTCTTTACTCACTGGCAGCTGATAAGTTGACAATTGTAATGTTAAGCATTAATAATTATACTGTGCTTTTACTCCCTACCTTGTGTCATGGCATACTATTTACAAAGATACATGCTTTATATCATTTGTTCATAACTTGCATTTGAGTCGCAAGACTCAAATGACTCATTGTGATTCAAATGATTGACTCGTGATTCAACTCATTTAAAAAAAGAAAGATGTGATTCAACTCGCGACTCAAGATATGTTTTTGGGAAAAGAATCGATTCAACTCACGACTCATCCAAAAACGATTGATTCATGAGTCGATTCTCGATTCAACTCGAGTCGAGCACAAGTCTGCTCTTATCCAATGGTCTTTCTCTCCTATTTTAGGGGCATCCTCGTTCATCATGGGGTCTTATTTCCAATACTGTGTCATCCTCTTCCGAATTAGGTGCCTCCTGCCACGTCTCTGGATCATCCTTTTCTATCTTGGTGGAACCTTACCCATTTTGGGGCCTGCCTTTGCGTCTCCGAAATCTCATCTCATATCCACTGGCTTTCTGTTCCGTCTTAGGGCCTCCTCTCATTTTCTGGGGCCTCTCTTCCCGTATTGGGGCCTACTTTGCAATCCCGGAGGCCTCCGTGCCAATTTTTGGCACTCTCTTGATCTCTGCGGCCCCTATCCTCTCCTAGGTAACTCCTTTTTCAAATTAGGGGCCTCCTCTCACGTCTTGAAGGCCTCCTCAACTGTGTTTGGAGCCTCATTATTCTCTTAGCAGGGTGCTTTTGCGTCCTAGTCCTAAATCTTCTCTCCTAGACATTCTCTTCCAAAATATGGGCCTCATCTGGCTGGTATCAGCGACCTTCTCTCATTCCTGCGGAGACCTTCTTACCCATCTTGGGGCCTTCTCTTGCGTCCGGAGAAATATCTACTATCATATGTCCTTATTTTCCATTATTTCTACTCTTGCATCTTGGGGGCCTCGTTTTCCAAATTAAGAATATCCTGCCACCCATCGGAAACATTCTCGTCTAACCTGGATCACTTCTTCCCCGTATCGGTGGCATCCTTTTCGTCCTGGGGGCCTCCTCCCAATCACTGTCCTACGTCTCTTATAGGGACCTGATTAGATTTCCTGGGGGCTTCGTTGCCAGTCTTGGGGCTTCCTTGACAGCACGATCTTCTGTCCCGTTAGCCTCCTTGCTCACCTTTTTTCTCCTATGCATTTCCAGATAGGGGCCTCCTCAAATTCCAGGGGGAGTTTCACGGCAGGGGGGCGACTGCCCCCCCCCGGTGGCGACGCCCCTGGTCAAGGCCATGTCTGTGCAGTGAGGATTGATACGTTCCCAGACCAGCAATGGGTGAATAGAGTCACGCTATCAGAGTACCGCTACGCTCTTCGCATTACAACCCACACGAGCTTCGTAATCACGAGACTTCTCGGCGGTGGAAGGGGGTGCAAGATTCGTACAGACAACTATGATTCGAAATATTCCTAGGAATGATGCTCCTTGGCCGGGGGCTGAACACGTTCCATTTCGCCAGACTAGTGGCGTGTTGCTTCAGCAGTCTCGGCTGCCCTCTGCGTAATGCTCTCCTGCATGCAACCACTGGTGGGACTGAGCTGCAGGTCAGCACCCTCAGCATACATGATTCCGGTTTCGCTGCCATGAGGTACGAGGGACTTAGCAGCCCAAATCATACAGAGCGGACCGTTCGGCCAAGAGCACTTTGGCATTACGTTCGTGGTCAACAGAGATGGTGTTGCAAGCGCAGATATGGACATAGACCAGGTCGCTGGGGAGGGGTGGGCGGTGGACAAGTTGTGTGAAAGGATGAATTGGTAGCGAACTGTAGAAAACTGGAAATTACCCATGGTTGGATGTGGTTAGAGGGACTCGACGGGTAACAGGGGATCGCAGGGGCTTAGCAAGGGTGGACGTCATCAATAACTTAGAGGCGGATTGCATAGATAGGATCTGGCGCGCTGGTTACGAGCTGCTCGCCAGCTGCTCGCTGCTCACCAGGTAAGGACGTTGGTGACCAACCTTCCAGCGGAAGCGAAGGTCGGGCTTGTCAGAGCCATACTGAGTCATCGCTTGACTGTAGCTCATGTGCGGGAACGGCGTAACAAGGTCGCCGGGCCAGCAGCACTGCAGCAGACCCTCCACCAGTGCCTGGATCTGTAGTCGGCTACTGAAGCCCAGCTCGATATCCAACTGGCGGTCAGACGGGGAGTCATGGTGCAGACGCCTCTGCTGGGGCCGTAACCGTGCCCAGCGGTGGCGCTACAGCTGGCGGTCAGACGGGGAGTCATGGTGCAGACGCCTCTGCTGGGGCCGTAACCGTGCCCAGCGGTGGCGCTACAGCTGGTCGGGCAGTGTCAGCATTTGGCACACGGTACTGGTCTGTCATTTTTGTGTTAATGGTTGACGTTTAAAATATATCAATTGTTTGAAATGTCATATGAATAGAAACTTCTGAATGCGAAGCACTCACACAGACAGATAGACAAACAGACATGCAGACACAGGGACAGATGCGCACACTCACGCACACATTGCCCACCCCTGAAAACTGCCCCTATATAGAACTGAAGCAAAACAGATAATATAATAAATATGGCCATGACATATGGATTTATAAATGGAATGAAACCTTAGGTCACAAACATTGCATGTTACGTGAAGTTGAGATTTGTCCATTTTCGCGAGAAGTGTGCAAAACTAGTTTAACTTCGTCTAGCCGTTTTCCGCCCCCCCACACACACACACAAAGGAGCAAAACCACCTACCGGACGGAACTCGCCAACCTTGGCCAGTAGTAAGTGCAAATTACTGAGAACACATCCGAAAGAAGCTCGTAGAGCTGTTGTGCAGTAGCAACAATGGAGGATCTGTCATCTAGAATGCGTTCATGCGTAAGCGAGTCTTCATGTCGCTTAATGGTTTCATAGTTGGCTTAATGGTTTCGTGGTGAATTGGTGCTAGTGGTGGTGGATTTGTGCTTTAGGGCGCGTCGACTGCATTGGTCATTTTGCGCCCATGAATTGGTGCTAGATAGGCTGCGATATATAGCTTCCTAGGAACTTGAGGTAAGGGATTGATTTGGGTGAGAGTATGTACATTTCTAGTACCTTTTCCAGATGGGCTTTACCCAGATGGGCCCCTGTGGCTCCTATTAAGCCTTAACACTTTATGACTTTAGTTTAACGGCTGTCAGATTGTTGATAATCAACGCCTCCCAACTCCTTTGCCACTTGCTTCATTCAAAAGTGTAAATACCGGGAAGTGGTACCTAGCCGGCAGTGGTCCCTGGCTATGAGTGGCAATACCCGTACAAAGTCCGTGTATGAGCAGATTCTGCAGCTCGTTGCCACGGAACACCACATGGCTCGGAATTCAGCACAGGACCACTATTTTCAGTCTGACGCAGTAGATTGAGCCGATACAGGATATCCTGTAACATGGGATCCCAATGGCAAAACGTTCCTACGGCCAAAAGGCTACTTGACGTATCTGTCAGAACTGGGTGATGAATATCATCACACATTTCAAAACACTCCAAGCTTATGCTTGGGTGCATGCAGTTCGGACGAATACATAGGTGCATGTACCGCTAACGAAAATGATCGGATGACAGAACTGACACTGACGAATGCACTTTCCACACGCCCTACCGTTCTGGAACAGCCGGTGCATGTTGTGAAGGGTCTGTCAAACAGTGCTTTGTGTTCTAGGATGATAGAGCGGAACTCCTCTGGTGTGATGCCGGTTTTCCTTATACCAGTGCTGGAGATATTTATCTTGGGAGTCATCAGCTCACAGGGAGGGACTTGAATGTGGTGTGTGTCGCACACCTTGCATTCTATGCCACTTTCCCGAAATAAACGCCGCATTCGCACACAAAATGGTGACACACACTTAACGCATTCCTGAAAATAGAGCTGGCAATCAATGGGAGAAAATATGTGCATGATCCAGAAAACATGCCGGATGATCCGGGAACTGATGCAGCTCGCACGCATAGGCATTCCATGCCTCTTTCTCTCTGAGCAAAGCAGGGGATGGCTCATGGGCTTCTACCAAGATGCCAGGGGAGGGTGACGCTTGAAACGCCTCAACAGCGAGGGAAGGGCGGTGTGTTGCACGGTGCCAAGTGGACACTTGTTAGCTGCGGCAGCACTGGTATATGTCAATGTATATACATATATACATATATATATATATATATATATATATATATATATATATATATATATATATATATATATATATATATATATATATATATATATTTATATATATATATACATACATACATACATACATATATATATATACATGAATATATACATGAATATATGCATGAATATATACATAAATATATACATAAATATATACATATATATATATATATATATATATATATATATATATATATATATATATATATATATATATATACATACATACATACATACATACATACATACATACATACATACATACATACATGCATACATACATACATAACAGCTGTAGCCAAGTCTTGAAAGTATGCAATAACAGGCTTGGATATGGATTGGAATAACAGCACAAGCGTTTCTCGATATGCACCTGAGGTAGTACACTGAACACATTTCACTATGATCAAGGTCCAGACATTTATCCCCTGGCGTTTTCCGGCGGTCGCTGTACGAAAGGTGCCGGTGAACTGCACGGTAGCATACCAGTTCTATGTGGTAAGTATTCGCCGGCCTTGCCCGCGCAATATAATACTGCATGATGCTGAACAGCTGACTGCACACAGTACTGCATTAGCGGACAGACGGGACACTGTTCGTGCATGCCGAGGGACCGGTCGGAACAGGTTTGGACAGCCCTCATAGCTACGCGCTGCTCACCTGGGTGACACTGTTCGTGCATGCCGAGGGACCGGTCGGAACAGGTTTGGACAGCCCTCATAGCTACGCGCTGCTCACCTGGGTGACACTGTTCGTGCATGCCGAGGGACCGGTCGGAACAGGTTTGGACAGCCCTCATAGCTACGCGCTGCTCACCTGGGTGACACTGTTCGTGGTTGCCGGTCGGGTCCGGGCCCACTTTCTCTCTTCCCCCTCCCTCCTTGGGGTGGGTGTTTTTTTTTGGGGAGGGGGGGGGGGGGGAGGGGTTTGGGAGGCCCCCCTTACTTCCCGCTGCTCCCCCGGGTGTTTTTTGGTTGCCGGTCGGGTCGGGCCCCTTCGTCCCGGTAGCAACGCGCGATCTGGAAGTACCGGTCCAGTCCTCCGATCACCAGGAGCTGCTTGAACTGCTGCGGAGACTGCACCAGGCTGTAAAATCGTCCTGCCGTTCGCGTCGGGACCACAAACTCCTGTGCACCCTGCCAGAGGTCGCGCACATCAGAAGCAGTTGGTCTGTGGCGCGAACCAATGTGCTGGTGTTCTATACAGGCGCAATACTACACGACGGTGGGGCACGGCAGGATCGACTATCATCCGCGGCGGAATGTCTTCCGGCAAGGGAGCGGACACAAAACAATTCGGTGGACGGGAGCTTTCTTCCATAGTCCTAAATGAGGAGGGAGCAGGCTGTCTCATCTTTTGTGCTCCTGTAACTACATACATACACTGAACTAGGGTTTATGCTGCTATGCAAGAGTGGACTTTTGGGGAATGCAAGTGCAAACTCGAATGTGCAAAGTATATCCCGACTTCATTGTTGCAATGTCATGCTTCAATGGTCTAAAACCTGAAATTAGGCTTCAAATGCACGAACATCCAATTGTCCACCACAGGTAACTTTAGGGATGGTACGTCATGCACATGGGTCATATCCATCATTGCTCCAACATACACCCACAAAAAACATATACATCACCATTATGATAGTGATCAATAGGTAGAGTTGCAGTTACCTGCACTTTATTCGTCGGTGTGCTGTTCGTCGATAAGCCACTGTGTGTGATATGCTGTTGGTCCGTAGTCGTACTGTGTGTGATATGCTGTTGGTCAGTACTCGCACTATGTGTGATATGCTGTTGGTCGGTACTCGTACTGTGTGTGATATGCTGTTGGTCGGTACTCGCACTATGTGTGATATGCTGTTGGTCGGTACTCGTACTGTGTGCGATATGCTGTTGGTCGGTACTCGCACTGTGTGTGATATGCTGTTGGTCGGTACTCGCACTATGTGTGATATGATGTTGGTCGGTACTCGCACTATGTGTGATATGCTGTTGGTCGGTACTCGTACTGTGTGCGATATGCTGTTGGTCGGTACTCGCACTGTGTGTGATATGCTGTTGGTCGGTACTCGCACTGTGTGTGGTATGCTGTTGGTCGGTACTTGCACTGTGTGCGATATGCTGTTGGTCGGTACTCGCACTATGTGTGATATGCTGTTGGTCGGTACTCGCACTGTGTGTGATATGCTGTTGGTCGGTACTTGCACTGTGTGTGATATGCTGTTGGTCGGTACTCGCACTGTGTGTGATATACTGTTGGTCGGTACTCACACTGTGTGTGATATGCTGTTGGTCGGTACTAGCACTGTGTGCGATATGATGTTGGTCGGTACTCGCACTATGTGTGATATGCTGTTGGTCGGTAGTCGTACTATGTGCGGTATGCTGTTGGTCGGTACTTGCACTGTGTGCGATATGCTGTTGGTCGGTACTCGTGCTGTGTGTGATATGCTGTTGGTCGGTACTTGCACTGTGTGCGATATGCTGTTGGTCGGTACTAGCACTGTGTGTGGTATGCTGTTGGTCGGTACTTGCACTGTGTGTGATATGCCGTTGGTCGGTACTCGCACTATGTGTGATATGCTGTTGGTCGGTACTCGCACTGTGTGTGATATGCTGTTGGTCGGTACTCGCACTGTATGTGGTATGCTGTTGGTCGGTACTCGCACTGTGTGTGGTATGCTGTTGGTCGGTACTCGCACTGTGTGTGGTATGCTGTTGGTCGGTACTCGCACTGTGTGTGGTATGCTGTTGGTCGGTACTCGCACTGTGTGTGGTATGCTGTTGGTCGGTACTCGCACTATGTGTGGTATGCTGTTGGTCGGTACTCGCACTGTGTGTGGTATGCTGTTGGTCGGTACTCACACTGTGTGTGATATGCTGTTGGTCGGTACTAGCACTGTGTGCGATATGATGTTGGTCGGTACTCGCACTATGTGTGATATGCTGTTGGTCGGTAGTCGTACTATGTGCGGTATGCTGTTGGTCGGTACTCGCACTATGTGTGATATGCTGTTGGTCGGTAGTCGTACTATGTGCGGTATGCTGTTGGTCGGTACTTGCACTGTGTGCGATATGCTGTTGGTCGGTACTCGTGCTGTGTGTGATATGCTGTTGGTCGGTACTTGCACTGTGTGTGGTATGCTGTTGGTCGGTACTTGCACTGTGTGTGATATGCCGTTGGTCGGTACTCGCACTATGTGTGATATGCTGTTGGTCGGTACTCGCACTGTGTGTGGTATGCTGTTGGTCGGTACTCGCACTGTGTGTGGTATGCTGTTGGTCGGTACTCGCACTGTGTGTGATATGCTGTTGGTCGGTACTCGCACTGTGTGTGGTATGCTGTTGGTTACACAATGGCCCCTCGTTTTATATTGCGTGTTCTTCACTTCCTTTTCCTGTAGCCATTTTCTGTCCTTCCACGATCAACATACGATTCCAATATCACTGAAAGCAATGTACAAAAATGTCCAGCGTTTGCCCAAATGGAGGGGAGGGGGGGGGGGTGCAGGGTGGCAGTGCTGGAGAGAGGAGTGCGCTGCTTAATCCCGGTGCCCAATACATCAAAATATAAAGAAAAACTTTGTTTTAGCATTATTGTTGAGTATCGCGGTTTTCGATTTTCGGAGACAGCGTTCTCAGAAAAATACCTTTCCGCAGCTAGATTAGCAGACAAGAAACCGTCTATGATACCAAATTCGCGGGATTAATCATTTCCGCCCAGCGTTGCTACAGTACCCAGGTCTGACCAGGACTATTGTTTGTACCAGTGCACACCAGCACTGGTAGTGCTGGTGCACATACACATTAAACAAAATTCAGCCACTGAATTTGTTGAGTGGTGTGGATTGTAGTTATGAGAAACGCACAATTGACTTAAAATCCTTTGCGCTGCCAAGTGGCCGGTCGCAGCTGAACGTGCCATTCGAGTTAACCCACCAGCGCAGTTTCTGGTAAGGTCGTCCTCGTAAAAGCAGGAGAGTCGGAGCTGAATAGCATCGCCACACCCAGAGTGTTACGCCAGTTGCGGTTTCAACTCCAACGGCCGGCGCACTCGATTGGGCAGTGGACTGGCGCGGCATACACAGCCGGTGCTCGGATACGTGGATGAGTTAGCAAAGAACATGCGAGTTAGTCTGACAGTGGATCGACACTCCAGTTGAAATACAGTTGTTGCTATGCTAAAAGTTGAACAATGAAGTGGTTATTTTGAATCGAGTGTTTATCACCAACATCGTCATTTAGCGCCAGTAACAATTAATTGGTCAAACATGTGGAAAAACAGCTAATTGTTTAAACTCACCTTCGCACACAGAAAGTGAGTACTTCAGAGGAAACTTTGTGATGGATGGTTTATCGTAAACACGGGGAAGTTATGATTCACAAAATGTGAGCGTAAGAGGGCATATAGATTAAAGTTCATAGAGCCGGCGTGTATCAAATTCACGGTGCAGCACAGAATGGTTCGGCTTTAAAAAAAATATTGGTGCCGGTGGTCTTAAATAGTTTACACTGGCTGGAAGAAAATGAGGGTAACACATGTCATAAAATGGCCGAAAATAAAACCGCGCACCGTGACAAATGTAAGGTACCAAACTTGTACACAACGTCCTCAGGAAACCACCATAATTAATACTCCCACATTGTTAGTTTCAGCATCTAATACTGCAAGCAATGATAACCTATGCCATCGTCGCAGGAGCTGTGTCCTATAATTACTCGGTATGGGAAGCATGTGACCATGTGCAAGGAATTCGCCCAAAAGCCACCATAATCAATCCGAGATCAGCAGGAGAAAAACGTTGGCGAATTTATATTCCGCAAAACAATGTTCACAAATGCCCTTTTGTGTTAACATATGCTTGCATATTTATACTGATCTCTTTGTCGTTGTTATGCGTATTCAATATCTGACAGGGACTTGAATAGCATGCTAACTGGAGGGGCAATTGTCCACCCCCACCCCGCACCCCCAGTGATTGGAAAATACATTCATAATCAAGTGCAATATCGGTGAACTAACATAAAATATTTATATTTTATTATATTTTAAATAATGTTTTCTGGGGTACCAGTCAGCCCGCCCGCCCAGTGACAAACTTTGAAAAGGCTCCTGATGCCTGTGTGACAACTCGAACGAACTGAAAACCCACCAGATATAATATATCATGGCGGAACCAGTTTCAGAGAACTTACAGAAGTGACAAGGATTAAGCATTGTGTCTGGCTACCAACTTTATTTCTGCGATGGGAGCGGTATGAGCTGACAAATGGCATTTCCGACATTATCTACTAATACAGCTCCGACGTCCGCCAAATAAAGCTGCATCGAGGCTAAAGGTCACATATTTAATGCTGCCCTCATGGACAATGCTCGCAGTATTATATGGCATTAATTGCTTTCCGGTTGGAAGTTTTTTTCACATTGACTTCATGCGTCCACGTAGGCTAGACACCTCCTTGACCAGCTGTTCATCCTCCAAATTGTGCTCACGGTTCAACCATATTAATTACCTTAATAATTTGATATCATGAAAGACAAAAAGGGTGCAGAACACTTTATTCAAGTTATTTTGGGTTACTATATGATATGCATGCTGTCAATAGGCAAATCCAGCCATAATTTAGATAGGAACAAGCATAAAGCGTATTATCAAGTATGAGTGATGATAATGATGAGACTGTCTGAGAAGTGACGAGTGCTCATTATGAAACCCATTTCAAGCCTGAGTAGTCCACTACCGCTACCGCTAATCAAGCTCAACATATAGTTTCAACAACCACACATACGCTACTCACGCCGGGCGTTCTCCTGAAGAGTGTTGGTGTCTCGACATCTACGAAGCTGTGTTCAATAGCCAGGTACTTTCGCATGTCCATGATCATCTGATGACAATAAGGTACTGCATCAGTTCTCTGACAGTCAGCTGCAAATTTCACTATCGTTTTTTTCTGATTTGTTATTTGCTAACAAAAGTTGCTACCCAATTCACAAATCACAAATGATCTAGTTTCACGAAGCTCAGATATGCATCCAGAAGAAAAAAGTGATACTGATGTGAAGTTGTGATTCTCTAACAACAAATGCAATTCCCATAACGCAATAAAATATGATGAGGATTGTTTGCCACGCAAACTTACCCCGAATAACGACAATTTGATGGGTTTTTTTTCATTTGCAAAGCTGAAATTGTATCCAAAGTACTTCTTCGTTATGAATTACCGTCATAAAGCAAACCGATATATCTTGCTTATGCATGAACCTCCGAGGAATTAGAAAACAACAGAAGCCATAAACAGCCCCTGAATAGACATGATTTTACTTGTCGAGGTCATCAAAATATTTCAAAGCATCCACATAGCCAGGGGTAGGAGGAATGAAGCCTTAGTTCCAGAACAAGGTCAAGCTAGTGCCCCGCCCCCCACCCCATCCCCCACCCCCACCACCACATGTGGGGCACTGGTTGTTGGGCACATGGATATAGTTAGAGGGGGACAGTCCCCCCCCCCCACAAACACACTTTTCGATTGTCACCCCTGCGACTGGAGAGGTGCACATCCAGGGTGCTAGAGAGCACTGCAGCCTTCGCTGAATAACGCTGAGATGCGACAACTGAATATCACTCATATCGAGGACAGCACATAACCGGATGTGAGTGGGCTTCGTTACAGTTGTGTGAATTGATGCCACTTTTCACATTCCAGCGTTATTTCATGGCTGTCACGTCGTCGATACTTGAGCCATCCCAATGCCATTCGTTCAGGCTACACACACATTCTCACCGTTGAGAAACACCCCTTACCAGCGAATAGCCCACGTATTCGCTCAGCAATCATCAGAAAAGGCGAGTTTCAAACATTAATTACCTCTTAACCTTACTGATGTAAGATAGCACGTAACTCCCACCCATGCCCGCGACTGCGCGTTATTTCAGCTGATACCTTTAACCGGATGTTCCCGCCGGTACCTGTGACCGTAGCCGGAGCGCTCGCTGCATCTCGGCGTGTCGCAGATCCAGGTACCGATATTGCAGCCGCAGCGCCTCCTTCGCCTGAACACATGCAGACATTAGCGGCAGGTATATACACCACGACATGAGGTACTCCTTCGCCTGGACACATGCAGACATTAGCGGCAGGCATACATATCACGACATGAGGTACTCCTTCGCCTGAACACATGCAGACATCAGCGGCAGGTATACATATCACGACATGAGGTACTCCTTCGCCTGGACACATGCCGACATCAGCGGCAGGTATACACACCACGACATGAGGTACTCCTTCGCCTGGACACATGCAGACATCAGCGGCAGGTATATACACAACGACATGAGGTACTCCTTCCCCTGGACACATGCAGACATCAGCGGCAGGTATATACACCACGACATGAGGTACTCCTTCGCCTGGACACATGCAGACATCAGCGGCAGGTATATACACCACGACATGAGGTACTCCTTCGCCTGGACACATGCAGACATCAGCGGCAGGTATATACACCACGACATGAGGTACTCCTTCGCCTGGACACATGCAGACATCAGCGGCAGGTATACATATCACGACATGAGGCACTCCTTCGCCTGAACACATGCAGACATTAGCGGCAGGCATACACACCACGACATGAGGTACTCCTTCGCCTGAACACATGCAGACATCAGCGGCAGGTATATACACCACGACATGAGGTACTCCTTCGCCTGAACACATGCAGACATTAGCGGCAGGCATACACACCACGACATGAGGCACTCCTTCGCCTGAACACATGCAGACATTAGCGGCAGGTATATACACCACGACATGAGGTACTCCTTCGCCTGGACACATGCAGACATCAGCGGCAGGTATACATATCACGACATGAGGTACTCCTTCGCCTGGACACATGCAGACATTAGCGGCAGGCATACATATCACGACACATCACGACACGAGGTATTGCTTTTCCACTCTGGCAGGTGTTCATGGCTCATCAGCATTTGCCAATTCATTATTTGCATTTCCTACATTCTTTAATGCGGATGGCAAATGGTCAGGTGATAAAAGCAAAGCGTAGCGGCGGATGAGCGATCACCAAGCCGGTTAGCCGCCAGGCCACAAACTGGCCTCGATGGTTCCATACATTGGGCCTACGGCCAAAACTGTGAACGCTGCAGCGTTGAACGCGCCTCCGTCCCATTTGGGTGGCGGTAGTTTTGATCTTTGTGAGCAGCATAGGGCTCGTAACCACTGAACTGCTCCACTGTGACTGGTGGCAGCTGTGAGTGTGAGCGCGCCTCCGTCCCATTTGGGTGGTGGTAGTGTTAATCTTTGTTAGCAGCATAGGGCTAGTGACCTCTGGTGGTGGTGGATTTGTGCTTCAGGGCGCATCGACTGCGTTGGCCATTTTGAACTGTTCCACTGTGGCTGGTGGCAGCTGTGAGTGTGAGCGCGCCTCCGTTTCGTCCGAGCGATGGTGGCACCAGTGTTGCTTGTGGGCAGTACAAGACAGCCACCTCTGGACTATCTCACTGGCGGTAATGGTGGGAGTGGGAACGCTACCTCACTGAATGCACCTCTGTTGTATTCAGTTGGTGTGACGTCGGGCTACCCATGTGCAGGTCAAAACCAGCCTTGTTGGGCTTCAATATGGCATTGTATCGTATTGTATGTATGGCATTGTATGGGTATGGTATTCCATTGAATCGTATGGGCACGTGAACTGCATATTTAGGTCATACAGCGCCCATATCTGCGCCGGCCGATTGGTGACAGGTTGTGGGCGCTCATAGCGCCCACAACTTTGTCATTCAAGGTCAACTTGGTCATACAAGAGCAAGTGAACGCCAGTCGAGACCGTCACGATGGCGAACCTTTCTTGTGTGATAAGATACTTTCGAACCATACTGATATTTCCCATATGTTTTTGAAAGTTAATGTGGACTGCAAATCGCGGTTGGCTATTCGACTTTAGGACCACATCGACTGTCCGTCTTGTGCGTAGCTGTATGATCGTAGAAGGATGCCATGAACTCCAATACCCGCAGCCCAAACTCCTTAGGTAAACCGTCATCCTTCCTCAGAGACGGCAGTGCGATGTAAACGACTGGAGACGCCAATTCCAGGGAGGACATTTTAGTGATTCCACCCGTCTTACCCCACGTCGTCGAATACGTATTGTCGTCCTCGAAGAGGACGGACGTGAATCCTCACAGTACACCAGTACGCGTACCGTCGCGGCCATTCTGCGGAGGACGGTGTCCTCGACGCTGTCTCATAGATACATAGCAAAATCGATAGAGGCATGCTCATGTCGGCAGCGACGCTCGATTTATACACAGTACTTGACAGTGACGACCATGGCGTCCTACTGCGGAAGCCAACATGGCACGGAACCACACCCGACTGGCTTAGTAATTACCTGGGTGACCGTGGACTGGTGACGTGGGGCGGCTTGGAGTTTCACATGGTCAGGCCTACAGTCCCACAAGGCTCCATAAGCGGGTCAATTGTATTTAGCCTTGACATGGCCTACATAGCTAGCTTCCTTTAGCAGCGTCGACTGCTCTTCTACGCAGGTGACAACCAACTTCTTGACCGTTCATATTCAGGCAGTGATAGTTTACTTCAACTAAAGATCAACTGTCTGAAGGGGTCTCTGGCATCGATGACAAATAGTTTGAAAATAACTTTGAAAATGAAGGAAACAAAGACTGACTTCACCCTTCTTGGCACTAAACAGTCCGTGAAAAGGCTTCCAGTTTTACTTGTCTGGCAGCTCTTAAGTATTCCGATGCAATTAGAATATTAGGCGTCACATTAGGTTGATCATTGACCTGGGAATTCCTTATCTTGGAGGGTTTGCAGCATAAATGCAAAACGGCCTGAGGGAACGCGCTGCCATTTTTGGTAGCGATGGGGATGTAGTATCCTAGTTGATATTCTTTAGGAACATTACTCAGAATATTTCGGCCCCGCGCGTGTGGTGCCGTAGGTAAGTTCGCGTTTTTCATCCGGCATATTACAGGAATGACTGCATAAAAGGCAATGCATCTCTGGGCAGATGTGCGGGCATTGATCGAAGAACATTTGGTGCAGATTCTTATCAGGTTCGGTTATATAAGCCAAGTGGAGCCACAAATACAGTTCACGGTAGAGCTGGAAAATGAGGGAGATTTGATTTTTAGATACATGTATCATGAAGACAAAAGTACACAGCAAATTCAAGGTGCACAGAACACCAAGAAACCAGGAGGACTATGTCCACTTCTAATCATCCCACAACGACCTGGTTAAGAGTGGTACTGTCATCAGATGCTTTCTGAGAGCTTTTGGGATCTGTAGTTACCTTCTATTTGTAGTTAGCCTACCTTATAGACGAAATTGAACACACACAACGACAAAAAAAAACAACAGAAACAACAACAGCAACAAACACAGCAACAGACAGACAGACACAGACAGACAGACAGACAGACAGACAGACAGACAGACAGACAGACAGACAGACAGACAGACAGACAGACAGACAGACAGACAGACAGGCATGCATGCATGCATGCATACATACATACATACATACATACATACATACATACATACATACATACATACATACATACATAAAAAAAAAAAAATATATATATATATATATATATATATATATATATATATATATATATATATATATATGTTTAAAACAATCAAGCAGGAGTGCGGTCAGCAATTGAGGCCACCTCTTAACCAGTGTATTCATTATTACAAAAATGAAGCAGGGGGGGGGGACACACCTTATTGAAAGATCTGATGTTGAAGGGCAGCTTCTTGTCTGGCTTGTTATAGACATGGATGTCGTGAACATGTACCTCCACTTCACCAGTGGCCATGGCCTGCGAAATACGAGCAGCGTGTGGCATGTGGGAACACCGCGCGCACGGCTGTGCTGCTATAATAGACATTGAAGAGACAGGCATGTCTTAGTGACGAAAACGTGCCGATGCGATCACAATGTGCCAGCTAAGCACGGTGTACCGAACTGATCAACGTACAGCAGTGACCATTGCATTGGTTGGTTATTGGTTTTACGACACGTCGACCGTTGAGTCATGTAGCGTCGCCAATCTCTCACGCCGATTGGTCGCGGGCGAAGAGTAGCGACAGGTGAGACTCGAACCCACAACCTTTCGATTGTGAGACGAGCATCTCACCCCTAGACCACTCGTCCCCGACCATTGCAATGGTTGTGATCGGTGCATAATGATTGCACAGCACTTACACTCACGCAGGCCTCTAATTTGGCCATATCTAGCAATATGGTAGCAGCAAAGTGCAAAAATTGTCGGTGACGGTGAACAGGTGCACGACTACCAGACTGGGTAGTTACCGGATTATGCTGTCCTTCGGGACGTTTGAGGACTTGTCCGGACACCTGAAGTACTGACTCCAGCGGGAGGGAGGCCACTGTCTCCGCCAGAGCTCGGTCCTTCACAGAGGAAACAGTCATCAAACACCTGAAGCACTGACTCCAGCGGGAGAGGGGCCACCGTCTCCGCCAGAGCTCGGTCCTTCACAGAGCAAACAGTCATCAAACGCCTGAAGTACTGACTCCAGCGGGAGAGAGGCCACCGTCTCCGCCAGAGCTCGGTCCTTCACAGAACAAACAGTCATCAAACACCTGAAGCGCTGACTCCAGCGGGAGAGGGGCCACCGTCTCCGCCAGAGCTCGGTCCTTCACAGAACAGTCATCAAACGCCTGAAGCGCTGACTACAGCGGGAGAGGGGCCACCGTCTCCGCCAGAGCTCGGTCCTTCACAGAGCAAACATTCATCAAACGCCTGAAGCGCTGACTACAGCGGGAGAGGGGCCACCGTCTCCGCCAGAGCTCGGTCCTTCACAGAGCAAACAGTCATCAAACGCCTGAAGCGCTGACTCCAGCTGGAGAGAGGCCACCGTCTCCGCCAGAGCTCGGTCCTTCACAGAGGAAACATTCATCAAACGCCTGAAGCACTGACTCATACAGAGGGAAACCCCACCCGATACCACAGCACTAACTCTTCAGCTGTCCCCCAGCAAGGGTTTTTACCCCAGCAAGGGACAAGAACACTGCGTATGCTTAAGCAACAGTGCACTGACGTGCTCTTAAAGTCACCAGGTCAATAGCAACATGAGGGTGATAGCTCTAGCGGCCTGGCAATGCACCATGCTACTTCATTGTCATGCTCTACCAACGGCAGCTGCCTGCAACAGACAGACATATTGTATCACCAGCATAAGCACCTGTTGTGGAATGACCAGCTGCGTGACGCCGTGCCCGTCCCTCAGTGTGACAAACCGTCCCATCCTGCTGAACTGCAGCCAGCCGCACAGAGTCACACTCCTGCCGGCGTCACCGCTGCTCAGCTGGCCACACGTGTGGCTGCGAGACTGGAACGTGCCTGGCGGCAGCACAGCCAGCATGGAGCGCATGTGACGCACAACACATGTCGGCGCAACACTCAGAAACCATCCAACGCCATCAGGTCAGCACTTACACACAGGTATTGTGTCAAACTTCAGTGAGCTCTCTGCTCGGATGTTGGGTGTTCATGTGGAGTTGACTGATGTGACAGGCATACCAGGGCATCCAGACCTCTGTCGTGTTAATATACGCAATGGTAATGGGCATGAACGTGTTCTGGACAAAGCCAGAACTGAGGGGTTATGGTATAATAGATTATCCATCCACAAGGATTTGACTTACGCTTAGCGTGTACAGCCAAGTGGCAGAATGGAGGCAGAATGGATTAAGTGTGATTATTTGTGTCCAGCCTGGATTAAACTAGGTTGATGCACCTTTAGTGTCAGCTAGAGCTGGTGCTCACTTCCACCCTGCTGTTACTTCTCCACCCATCAACCAGACTACTTCGTCTAACTGGCTGGATTTGACTTTTTCGGCTCTCTGGCTATGGGTTCTCATATGATAGACCCACTAGTCCTGCAAACTGTATCAACGTGCCTGCATGTTCAGTACACACGAGTTTTGATGGCTCACTTCAAGTAGATGGCTTCCAAATGCGTGTAAGTAATCCTAGGTAGTGTCAATATTTAATAAAGGTCACGGTACACACCTTTAAACTACAGACAAATAAGCATCACCTCAACCAGCTGTAAATTCCTATAACATATAATTACCAAACATTTGCATGCATTAATGATGTTGAGTGCATTGGTGAGCTATTACCATCACCACTATGGTAGCAACTAGTAATCAAAATAGCCTTTTGCGCACAAAACACCCCAAAATAAACACTTCACTTGGTGACCACACGCATTCGACACACCTTCATCAACGCATAGCACCCCAGCCTTTCACAGTAGATATTATTACAATATTTAAGGAGGTGGCAGAAATGAAACTGGCTGAATCCATTGAAATTCACAACCAGGGACCAACACTCAACACACAGACATCACCCTGGCGCCTGCCGAAGCCAGTCTCATATCAGTAGGCTTTTTGTTTTGTTTGCTTCCTTTTGTTTCTGTTTTTGCCTCATATCAGTAGTATCATGTATACAGTATCCAATCCAATAGCAGGAACTCATATTAGCTTAGGTGGCATTTAACTGCGTTAGTTTCACTATTAACATACACATCAAAAGAACAAACATTTCTCACGAGCCGTGCGTCGATCGACCAGTCTGGTTTGGTGTCTGAATGACGAATATGTGTGCAATTAGGTGTGTAGGTATGGGCGGTGTGATTGATCAATCTTACTATGCTTTGAAATTGTATATATATATATAAATACAGTTCAAAATTGAAAACAAGGTCAATGAAATGATGCCAGTTCTGGACGTATGTGTTATGAGAGTTGATGCTTGTGCCAAATGTAAAGTACACACCGAAAACCAACCAACAAGGAAGATTGCATAAACTTTTACTCGGCTGACAGCGATCCGGCGAAGTCAGGCATGATAATTGGCTTATTTTTTCGAGCACTTCGAATTTGTAGTGAGGATTTACTGCATGAAGAGATCGAGCACATTTTAAAAGTATTTCTGTCGAGGCTAAGATATCACAAGGGTCTGCTCATCAAGTTCAGGAACAGAGCGGAAAAAATAAGAAATAGAAGCAAACCGAAGGAGAAATTCAAGCCTGGGCCACCCATCTATGTCCTTCACTTCAAACAAGTGAAGAATGTTAGCAATTATTCGGAAGCCGCTGGGATCATAGCAATGGTGAACACGGGGAAGAAAATAGGCGATGTTGTTCAACAGTCTACTATAATTCATATGGCCCACAATGATTGATAATCACAAAGGTAATGGTTTGTAAATGTAAAATATAGCTTACAAGTTACCATGTAGAGGATGTGATAATCATATTGTTGTGCAACTTCACGGGGATTGAAAACAAGACTCACCGAACAAAAACGAGACGTCCGATACCATAGGACATGTAATGCCACGGTTATGCACTTCGAAGAGTGAGAAAATTTACCCAACCGGGAAGCTGTAATTTTGCAGAAAAACTTCAACAAAGGAATCAGGAGGTCATTGGAAGCTGCATTTATTCAAGCTAAAAGCCGGTAAATTCAAGGGCGGGATTTGTAACCTGGGCACAACCGACAGCAAAGTTGGCCATTGGGATGTGTGATAGTGAATTTGTCACATGCATTACACGGAAACTGAAACTGCTTGTCATCATTCAGCATTTGTCAACTGTGGTATACTCAAGAAGGCTCATGCCGAAACGTTTACATCTGAAAATATAACCTCAACCCAATTTGTATTATACATTGTCTTAATTCATAATTGCTGTTATGAATAACTCACACCCACACAAACACACATAAACACACCCACACAAACAAGCACACACACATATGTCTGTTTGTCTGTCTGTCTGTCTGTCTGTCTGTCTGTCTGCCTGCCTGCCTGCCTGCCTGCCTGCCTGCCTGCCTGTCTGTCTGTCTGTCTGTCTGTCTGTCTGTCTGTCTGTCTGTCTGTCTGTCTGTGCGCGTGCGTGCGTGCGTGCGTGCGTGCGTGCGTGCGTGCGTGCGTGCATGCGTGCGTGTGTGTCTATATGCATGCATTGATTTCTTACTTTCCCTCTCATGAGTGAACTGAGTATTTTGTCGGCATGATCTCCAGCGTGCGAGAAACTCGATATGTTTTGTGTAATGATGTACTGCATTGGTATGAAACTGTGTCCTCTGAGGTAGGCCCGGAACCTGAATATCCTTTTAATTGTTTTAACTTCTCCGAACCAATATCAGCAATAGGCTATTTGTATTAATATTTGCCACTTGCATGCATACCTAGTCACTATCTCACTCTTTTCCAACCGTAGCTTGGCTTCAGATCTAGAACGGTAGAGCAGCTTCTTCTGGTGTATGATGAGGTGTCTGCCTGTGTAGGCAAAGGTAGCCTTGTACATATGATTGAAAGGCATCAAAATTTTCACTGCTGAATGCCATGGAATCTTATTCCAAAGTTCGAAGCACAAAGTACAAAGACATGGGCTTGATTAGCAGCTTCCCATGTGGTTCTATCTAGCCTTTTCTTAGCAATCGAGTGATGCATATGTCAGTGTCGAAGGCCAGCTAAGTAGCCCAGTGCAGGCTAAGCGTGTGTGTACCTCAATGGTCTGTGCGGAGACGCCCTCCTTTTCCTGATTGATATTATCCATGTTGCTTTTGAATTATCTTGCAAGTATACAACTTTCGCTCACAATCTTAGGTTGTATGCATGTCAACCATGCCTCGCATGCAGTTGCCCGGACTGCTTCTGAAGTACTGGTGCATGCGGTCCTTGATGGTTTATAGCACCACAACCCAGTCATGGGGCTTGTATATCAACAGAAAGTGTGCTGTTGTGCACTGCTCAAGGAACTACATGGGTGACGCCCGCGACATACGCTTTCAATACCAATGCAACACCGATTCCTCAATTAGAGCGTGACATTGGTATCTTTGTGTCACGACCCCGAACATCACGGTTGTTACTTTAGTTGCCCACAAGGCTGCCGGTCACTGTCATTTAAGCTGTTTACCGCACTCCATAGTTCGTGATGCTCTTAATGACAACTCACATACGGTCAATTACTGAAAATGGATCATGCCTGTAGAGCAGTGGACGATATGCGTAAATCAAAAGGTTTTCAGAGACGTTGGATCAAACAGTTTGCTTCATTCCAGATCTGCCTTATACAGAGACATCGTGCTCTTAATCCTTCTGGGTGCAAAGGCCGCTCCTCCACGTAGATCTCATTAAATACTGGAAAATAATTAATCAACATAGTAGCAGTGCTCCACATAGCCTACTCGCTCACCCTTCTGATGCACGCTCCAGGGGACATTGTTACAATATACTTGTTCCTCGTAAACATGCATATTTTCTGAGGGGAATATTCTCCGTTCGATGTGTTCATTTGTAGAATCTGCCCGCTAAAAGTCTCACTACAGCACCAGATCTGTCGAGTTTCAAGTGGCTTTTAGAAACGGCTATCGCTGAGAAACCGTTGAATTTGCATTTTGCTGTTCAGCTTACAAATATTGTCACCTATTAATTGTAACCACATGTATCTGCTTCAATTAGCTACTTCTATGCAAGACTACACGACAATGGGACAAACTACTATGCTATACACGGTTATTCTAATGAAGACGTGAAACTCCACTTCGGCTAATATGCTATTAATATTTAGCATGTTTTCTTCCATCATAATCGCATTGTGTATCACGTTTGCCTTCTATCCCTTTCTCTGCTTATCCTGTGAGGTTGTAAATCTTAGGGAGCAAGCGATAAAATTATGTTGCACTCACTACTCCCACATCACTGCAACATCATGGTTCACCTTGGTTTTAGTCAAACTAATGTTTGACTAGAATGTTTGACGAACTAAATTGTAGTAAATGCAATAAGTGTAACAAACTTGGAGACTCAGGAGCAATGCACTCTGAACTACAAGTAACGAAAATACAACTATTACCACCCCAGCCCAAACATAGATCTTGCTTTGTATTGCTTGGGGGCATCAGGTTCACTCCGCAGGATGGCTGCCCACCAATGGACATGATGAACAAGGCCACGGGCGGACGGTGGATACTCCAACAAAATACAACTAGACTTGCATACAAAATGATACAAGCATCATCGTTGGAAATATGCACTCCAAACATTGAAGCATGGGAATGATAATGAATCACGAAATGTAGTTGCATTGAATTCTCACATGTATTAGAGGAGGTGGCTCTTGACGACTGGTATAGCATTTGCAATTTTCTGAAGAAGAAATAATTGTATCTCCTCGAAAAACATGCCATTTTATTTTCCAGGACTTGAAAAGTATAGTAGTTCATGTAGACGAGTGGACGAACATCAGGCGCAACCTGAAACAAAGCACACAAATTTAAGGAAAATGTTGAGAAATTAATGCACCAGACAATGAAGTGTGTGTATTTTGACATGTTGCATTTCGTATGCTGTGTATTTGCTAGCCCATCTAATGGTGCACATCAGCTTGTGTAAGGTAACTCGCTCAGTGCAACATGTGACACGCTATATATATATATATATATATATATATATATATATATATATATATATATATATATATATATATATATATATATATATATATATATATATATATATGTCGATCTGTCGAACTGTCTGTCTATCTGTCGATCTGTCTGTCTGTCTGTGTGTATGTATGTATGTATGTATGTATGCATGTATGTATGTATGTATGTATGCATGTATGTATGTATGTATGTATGCATGTATATGTATGTATATATTCATACACACACACATATATATATATATATATATATATCTATCTGTCCATCTGTCGATCTGTCTGTCATTGTCTAATACAATGAAGAATGGCTCTTAGATGCTCCTGGGTTTTAGACATTATGTGTAAGGAAAATATACGACCTTAAATATCCCAGGAGGTGCTGAGCTGATATCAATAGTTACGATAACGGTTATATTTTATTACTCAACGTTTCGGCCAGGGGCCATCGTCAGGAGTCTTTATCGTAACTTTTGATATCAACTCAGCACCTCCTGGTATATTGAAGGTCCTATATTTTCTTTACACGTAAGATCTGTCTATCTGTCTCTCTGTCTCTCTGTCTATCTGTCTCTCTGTCTCTCTGTCTCTCTCTCGTCTCTCTGTCTCTCTGTCTCTGTCTCTCTGTCTCTCTGTCTCTCTCTCTCTCTCTGGCATCGGGTACCAAGGGTACAGTGTAACACAGAGCTCAACTTCAGTCGATTTGGTACCCAGATGCCAATACTTGCAGGCACTCGCAGATCCAGGGAAGGGCCATTCCGGCCATGCCCCCCGCCCCCGAAGCGCTTAAAAGGGGGGGGGGGCATAGTGTCTTCTGGCCCCCCGAAACCAACAGAAGTCAACTAAATTAAAATGCAGTAGCCTTTGCCGAGGTTAAAAAATAGTGTGGATGAAAGAATCTCCAATTTTAAAGGATTTTTGTTTTAATTAAAAATAATTGTTTGGAAGCCAGTATGGTAGCACAGTAGATTCTGACACATATCGAGGGTTCCATGCTGCTCAAGTTCTGCATATAGCAAGAGTTGACAAAATGGGATCCGCCAGTGTGTACACGTGCACGAACGTTGACGTGGTACAAGACTTTGAACGTGAACGTGAACGTTTTGGTAAAACAAGAACAAAAATCCGGTAACATAGAAACGGTGGAGGTAGGCTGGGTCCCCTACACAGAAAATTATGTTGTCAATTATGATTTTACTTTCCTTTTAATTATTTTTAAAAAATGGACCCCGTTGCCAAATAGTGGTCGAAATGCCAACCGAAAAATTTTAGCCAAAAATAGTGGGAGAATGGGCACCCTCCAAATCCGTTCGACCCCTCCCCTGATGCAATTCCTAGGTACGCCACTGGGGAAGGTGGAGGGGGAGGGGTAGGGGCTGACGCCGAAAACCGAAAGTTGCCCCCCACCCAAACCGGTGGGCTAGATCCGCCAGTGCTTGCAGGACGGTGTGGAGGCGACGGCTGACTCCTTCTTGAACACCAGTTACTTCTGCCAGATTCGACTCATCGCTGAACGCCCGTCTGGCCGTGTTGCCGTCGTTCGACGTTCCGCCGCTACCCGCTCTGGGCTGGTCCACGTGGGGGTGCAGAAGATGCCGGAACTGATTTTGGACCATCTTTTTGCGCTGAATGACTTCCTCTTTGTCAGCTATTGACCTGCACTGCCACTTTTTTAATGTTCAGTGTGCAGCTGATGTGCAAGATGCACTAGCAGAGTCCAGGCGTGCAGGGTGCTCAGGCTGAGTCGCAGGTGTTCTCTGTTGATTGGCTATCCGACGCACACGGTGCAGGTCACTTGCCGACGCGCCCTTCACGTTCACATCTTGCTTCAGCCACTCTTCATTAACTTTGATGAATATTTTGTAGTGCCGACTGGATTTGGCCCATTTAATTTTCAGTTCGACTATAAAGGTACTTAAATCTCTGCTGCAATAGGTCGGTTCGAGTGGCTCTATACCTTGCTCCTTGAGGAAAGGTAAAATATTCTGCACTGTTACTTGTTTCAGACTGCCATTCTGATAAATATACTCAAATGTTGCTTTTCTGGACATTACTGATTCGATTCTGAGCAAAAGTAAAATTTAGGTTTAGCGTAGGTGAAGCTATCTCCTCGCTACCCTTCCAAAGTGAAGGGTAGCGGTACCCTACCTACCCTTCAGTATTTTGAAAATAAAACTGAAATAACTAATAAGGATGGTTAGGGTTATATACCAATGATACCTGAATGTTGCAATCATGATATAAATCATTATTTGACAGATTAATACACTTAATTAATGCTTGGTATGCCCTAACTATTAATACAATTAATATTCATCGACCAATATGTATAGATGGTGCTGTTCAGAACATCAATCTGGTTCAAGCCAGTTTATTCCTGTTGGTGCAAAAAAAATGCAGCAGCATACAATTGAGACTTGTCGCCAAGGTATGTATCTACCCCATAAATTAAAATCAGAGTGCAGGTCGTTGAAGATATTTAAACAACTCCATAGCATGCTCATCATTACATATTATCTGCATCATTAGTTACCTTCCAACACTAGATTATCTGCAAAAAGTTGCTGGATTGGTCAAATCGTTCATTTGTCAAATCGTTCACTTCTCATGATCCTCGCGGACGCGGTCGCGGGCGAAGAGCAGCGACAGGTGAGACTCGAACCCACAACCTTTCGATTGTGAGACGAGCATCTTACCCCTAGACCACTCGTCCCCTCTCACCAGCAGTAATGTAGCATACCATTCCATCCCAACAGTCATGGGGAATACAAGCTTTGTGGGACCTGCAGTAGATAGAGAGGGCACCAAACCAGGGGTCGTGCTTTTGCAAAGTCAAACAACACTATGTTTTTCGAGCGCCATCTCTCATATATTTGGCAAAAATAAAATATTCGTCATTAGGACATGCTCAGTTCGCGAATAGTATGCGTTTCGCCTCTTTCACCATTCCCAGCCCTTCCAATGGACAGTGCCTGAAAATACAGAAGATATCCAGGATTTTGAAACAAATTGGCCAAGTCCAAGGGTCTGATATGGAAGGTCGATGTTTTAGGTTTTCGAGTCTGATGGACAAGTATTGGTGATATATGAAAATGTTGCAATCTACTGTATCCAACAGTCGCTAGACTAGCCGATATGGTCAGGCATGGATACGGTTACCACAAAGGGACACCATGTTGAGCAGTAGCGGCGACAGTGTTCGGTCAGCCCGGTGGGTGGCCATCAGTCCGTAGCGTCCAGTGGTGAGCTTTCATGGCGAATCCTGGGATTAGCGGCCGCGGCCGCGGACATCAGCGGATCGCCCGTCGCCGCGGTGGGCGGTGCCATGAATTTTGTATGCACCGTGTGTGGTCACAAAGGTTGATTGATGGAATTTGAAACAAAGACGCGGTCCCGACGCCAGACTACCGGCTGTCTTCCATGCTTCCATTCGAATATGCAGTCAGTACTCACATGTGTTATGGTAATAATGGGGAGGGGAGAATACCTTCCACATGAGAAGAAGCACGTGGTGAACAGTGACCTTTGTGCACCGTAGTATTGGACGCATCAATGAATGCAAAGAAGTATCACAATTCTCCACTGCCAGCTGTACACAGCAGGGGCGGCGGAATGCATGGGGCGCTGGGGCGCTGACTCCCCCTTGCGCGAACCAGTGTGTGTGGGGTGGGGGTGAGTCGCACCCCCTTGGTAAACTCACTAAAACTGTTTAGGTACTGTCCTTAGATACCATGCTCCTTAAAATAAAATAAGTCTCCAATGCTAAGCGCTACATCCTGCCAGGTTATGTAGTCCATGTCCTGGGCAACATGGTGACTTCAGCAATGGGCGCGCTATTGGCCTAGGACATGATCTCTGTCATCGCCAAGGAGACCAAGACTTCGGGTAGCATGTTAGATGGGTGAGCAAGTGTCCTTCCAGTAGAACTAACTTGAACCCAATCGGTTGAGTGTACCCACCAAGCTAAAATCAGTAAAATAATAAGGCAGCTTGAAGACAAAGGTACCCGTGCTTGAGGTCAGGTGCCTATCTCGCAAATACAGGTGCTATTCCGGACAGCTGTTTCTTGAGAATATAGGCACCATCCTGGGCCATTCGGGCACCGTTCTTCGTAATATGCGGAACATTATTGGCTATAAATGCTCCTCTACGAAGATGAAAGGCATCATTCTAAGCAATTAGGTGCTTTGAGAAAGCAGGCGTCCTCCCGGGTCAGCCCGTGCTCCATATCGGGGGCACCGAGATGGACCCTCACTAGTTTACTTTTCCTCTTGGGGGTCTTGTTCTTCCGTCAAGGGCACTTTCAAATCCAAAGATCATCCCAGCCCTCTCTGACCATCAAGCACCTTGTATATTTATCAGTTGCTAGAGGCCAATTTCAGCTGAGATTGCTCTTTCCAGCTGGCATAGGCATTCCACAGGGACACAGGGCACATGAAGCAGCAACCCTGAACAGGGGTGTTGTATGTATTTTGTTAGTTTTGAAAGCAGTCATTTCATGACATTTTTTTGTTAGTCAATCCCTGCCTTAAGAAACTCCTGGCTGCGCCACTGCCTGATTATGCCACTGAAACGTACCATGATGAGTATTTCTGGACAAACATGGGCATCCTCCAAATCCGTCCCCTGCCGGACACAAATTATAGGTACGCCATTGGTCTTCAGCATGAGCATGCCTATTCCATGCAAGGGAGCACCACAAGCACCAGGTCTCTTCTCCTTCAGCCCGGCCACAGTCAAGGCAGGGAGCACCACAAGCACCAGGTCTCTTCTCCTTCAGCCTGGCCGTGGTCAAAGCAGAATAATCAGCCCCTGGTCCCATAAAAGCTCGATCTGCACGTGGGGTGCCTAGACACTGAAATTACCTATCCATAAAACCAGTGACTCAGCTCAGAAATCACCCACAACAAATAATTGAATTCAAGGAGCATCCATTCCAATCTCTTCACAAGCCAGATGCATGAACGCGGCCAATGCGGCGAGCAATCCACGTCCTACTCGCATGTGTCACCGCTCTGACGAATGCGCCTGGAAGCTTTCGTGTGGTGTCTCCCATTGGTAGACTATGGTGGAGATGTGGAGTGAATTGTATGGCCGATTATGGCATGCAGTTGTCAGCTGTTATTGTAGGTTTGAGCATTATAGGCTCTGAACATTATTCATTCTATGCATTATAGGCTTTGAGCTTTAGCAGTTTTGAAGCATTAGATGTTTCGAGAGTTATACTTTCTGAATATTATTTGAAACAAAGGATTATAGGATTTGAGCATTATATGGTTTGAGACATTATATATATATATATATATATATATATATATATATATATATATATATATATATATATATATATATATATATATATATATATATATATTTATATATGAAATTATAATCTTTACTTTTTCTCCAACAGCAGCTTGTTGGGTTGGGTTAGGTTACCTAACTCAAAGCCGCTTATTTGAGTTATTTTGCTCACAACCTGAAAAGTAAGCATTTGCACAGAAAATTAGTGGTCCCACCATCTTAGTCACATTGATAAACATTGCATTGGAAGGATAAATTCAAAGAATTCAGAAAACACCTTAAACCAGAAATGTACCCTTTTTCTTTATTTTGACAATTATTTATATGCTACTCCTTTTTCTGTGCTATTTTGCCCCCAATTCAAAAGAATGCATTTGCAGAGGAAGTGAGTGGTCACATTGTGTTCAGCACCTTCATAAACATTGCATTCAAATAAGGAAATTTCTTTGGGTAGTGTCACAGCACTCAGAAATATTATACTTTGTGTGCCACAAACCTAAAAATGGCTACACTATGCACAGAAGACATCACCACCATAAATCACATGGTGGAATTATTCCTGTGTGCGTATGCTGGTGGCATCATTGTTTCACATCGAGGAATGCTTCACAATGTTTGTTTTGCACAATGTTTCACATTGTACATGGAGTTTAGGTTGCATCAACTGCATTTGTCATGCAGTGTGAAAATGCATGTTGTGCTGTCTGAGGAATGATAGTTTGTGCATGCTAAATATATAGTAGTGGTGAATTGAACACTCATGCATTGCACATTGCCTGCTGATACACACATAAAGACATGAAGACATAAAAGATCAGTGCAACTATGAGCCACAAGGGCCCTTCTTGGTTGCACTCTGTACACTGAACCAGTTGTCCACCAAATGTGTTGATCAACTCATTCACCATTTTTGTTGCCCTCTTTTGTACTCTCTCTAAAAGCCAACAATCTTTTTCATAACTAGGGGACCAAGCTTGGACACAATATTCCAGATGTGGCCTGACATATGCACAATAAAGCTTCTGATGACTTCCTCACTTTTGTATGATACATTCCTATTTATTGCCCCAAGCATTCTTAGTGCCTTCTTCCTGGCTTCTTTGGTCTGTTCTGATGCCCCCAATTTTGTGTTCAAAATAACACCTAAGTCCTTCTCCTGCTGAGTCACAGATAGTACTTGGCCACCCATCAAGTATGGAGCCTTGATATGCTGCCTACCTACATGCATGATTTTGCACTTATCAAAATTAAATTTCATTTGCCATTTTTCGGAACACTTCACAAGCTCGCCTAAGTCTTTCTGCAGCAAGACCTGCTCATTGTGCCCTGTTATTGCCCTAAAGACCTTCAAATCATCTGCAAATTTCAAAACCTTACTGCTTAGGCCACTTTCAATGTTATCTACAAACATAATGAACAATAGTGGTCCCAGTACTGACCCCTGGGGGACTCCACTAAGAACATTTTGCCATGATGATTTTGTACCATTTAGCATCACTCTCTGCTGTCTATCTGAAAGCCACAACCCTATCCATTTTAGGATGCTACCCACAATACCATGGGCCTGAGGCTGCATCATTAACCATTTATGAGGTACCTTGTCAAAGGCCTTGCTAAAGTCAAGATATGCTACATTAACCTGATTTCCCTTATCAAATTGTTCTGTAGCAAAATTAAAAAAGTCCAAGAGATTTGTGAGACACGATCGCCCTTTTCTAAGCCCATGTTGAGTATCTTGAATCACTCTGTTTCCTTCCAGAAAACTAACTATTTTATCCTTGATAATTGATTCAAGTGCCTTGCAGACTAGTGATGTGAGGCTTACTGGCCTATAGTTTTCAACTTTCCCTCTTTCTCCTTTCTTGAAAATAGGAACTACATTTGCCCTTTTCCAATCGGTTGGAATTTCATTTTGTGAAACTGATCTACAAAATATTATACTGAGTGGAATTACCAATTCTTTTTCAGCTTCCTGCAATACCCTAGCATAAATTCCATCAGGTCCTGCTGCCTTGTTTGGCTTTATTTTCCTGACATAATTCAAAACAACATCACCGTCAATGAAATCAACATCATGTAACTGATCACCTGTCGCTGAGCTGTGGTTCACAGTTGGCAGATTAGTCACATCCTCCAATGTAAACACTGATTTAAACTGCTTGCTCAATTCCTCAGCCATCTCACCATCCTCACTCAATATAATCCCATTTACTTCCAGTGGATCAATTGTGCTTGAAACTTTACTTAGCTTGTAGAAACTAAAGAACTTTTTACTGTCCCCATTACAGTTCCTAGCCAAATCCAATTATTTTGCTCGCTTTGCTGCTCTGGTTTTCTGCTTCACAGCATCTCTAGCTTTTTGATACAACCTTAGATTTACTATATTTGAAGCTTCCTTAAATACTCTAAATGCATCTTTCTTAGCCTTAATTGCTTTTGTCAAATCTGGTGTAAGCCATGCGGGCTTTCCTACTCTTCTTTTGTGCCTTTGCTTTTGGGGGACATGTCTAATCTGAATTTCCCTCAAGTAAGATTTTGAGGCAAGACACAAAAGCAAAGGTTAAGAAAAATCAAAGAAAAATTAAACGAGAAAACATGAAATCTACTTTAGCCTGTTAACCTGGAATAGACTTGAAGCATACCCAGCTACCTTAACCCCACCCTTAAAAAAGTGTGACCACATAATCACAGGGCATGCAGGGAATAACACCAGCTTACATAAATAAGAATAAGAGAATGCTGCACTTTCAAAGAAAGCAGCTGACCTGATACCAGGTCCATTTCTGCCTTCTCTTTCACCAGTTGATCTTATGCCGATATGGATTCTTCCCGATGCTTACAGTTGACAGTTTGGATCCAAGTTTTGACCACATAGGAATACTAGGCAAGGAATGGCATTACACAGCATCACATAGGTTCCATCAGTCTTAAAGTGCAAACATCACAGAATATATGCAGTGATATATAGAATTGATGGTGGACAGGCTGCATCAGTTTTGTGTTGTCTTCATTTCAATGGTTATACATGCATGTACATGCTGGTATGGGTCACATACCAGCATGCACATGCATGTTGCATCCTAGCCTAACATACCTGCCATAACTGGAAACATGGCAGACAGTATGAATTAACTTAATTAAATCATATCAGAAAATCATGCATTGAACTTACCTGCCAACTACCAAACCAGAAATTGTTGTTCCAGCAAAAGCTGAAATAACACATTGACTGAAATAACAATAGCACTCTGAACTAACACATATCATTAAAAAAAAACAACTTGTCAATCAGGCCAAATTCCTTTTTCATTCTTATTATTATCATATTAAAAGTGTTCTCAAAATGGTTCATGGTTCCCAAAAATAACCTACCCTAGCCAAACCTCTCATTTTGCTTTGCAGAGGACAAACATATTTGAAATGCACATGGTAAATGCTCTGAACAGCAATAATACCCAGCAACCTGCAGCTGTTTTGGTTGTCAAACAATTGCAAGTCATAAAGCCAGTGTTCTAGATTATTAGTATAAATCAATAATGGATTATTTAATCCTTTCTTTTTTACCCTCCTCCATCTGTCTCAACTCCCAACGTATTTCAACTCTGAGCTTATCAGGGGTAGGTTCAGAGACATGAGACTGAGCTGCCATGTCAGCCACCCCAGACATCTATGCCTGCACCTAAGCAACCAGAGCCTCAACAGCCTGAAAAACCAGTTGTATCTAGTGTATGACCATAGGCACAACTGTTCAGCTTCAGCCTGATTATGGAGTTAAATCAATGATTGAGGGGTTGCACGAAGTTGGGTGACTAGATAGGGGAAGCGGGGGGGGGGGTATCCGAACACGTTTCGTTTCCCGAACACCCACCTTTGCACGCCTCCCGCTTCACATTTCAGGCGAACGAGGCAGGCGAATTTCCGTGTGTTCCCCGAACCGAACAGCAGTGTTCGGTATACGGCACGTGCGTCTGCGCCCGCTAGGACAAGTGCGCTAAATTCCAAACACAGACATAATTAGCAGTTTAAACCAGCAAGGTTGCACTTGACAGGGGCAGATCCGGTGATTACCATTGGAGAAGGGACACAATTCCTTGCAGGGGTGTCTTCGGCAGGAAAATTCGCTGAGTGGGGAGGGGTACACTGGAGCATACTGAAGGCACACTTTTCCGTCAAAAAGGGATGCATTTTTATCTGAGAGATGCATTTGTTGCTGATAAATCTGTTGAACATAGGTTGGGGAGGATGCACTCGAGCCTTCCTGAAGGGGTATCTTTCCCGGCCGGAGGGGTGCCACCCTTCCGGGGGGACGCACATGCCACTATTGTCCCTACCCCTGTATCCACCTCCGGCACTTGACGTCATTCCGCGTATAAACCTTTGCACTGCTGTCGGAACATCCTCAGGGCAATGGCGGATCTAGGGGAGCAGGGGGGGGGCTAATTTAGGGGGGAAAAAGTTATCTGGAGGGGCACAGTCCAACAAATTTCGAGACGAATGTAATCCCACCTACTGAAGAAAGGGCCTCCGGCAGCTCCAGCTCCCCTGGCGCCCTCTGGTGACGTCCCTGCTTGCGAGTCCTGGAGGGGAGGGGCACGCCTCACATTTCCTAACCGGAAGTTTTTTTGCAGAACGTCATGCCTAAGGCACACGAAAAACGATCGTACCCATGGCAGTCGGTAGTAGACGCCCTGGCTGAGGTTGAAGCTGGTGCATCGCTCCAGAAGACAGCGACCAAGTATGGCATCCCAGTCAGCACCCTGTGCGAGAAGAAGAGTGGCAAGCTCCCACTTCACGGGACCAACGGTCATGCCCGAGGAATAGGAGCACCGTCTGGTCACATGGCTGGTGTTCATGTTTCACGGCAGCTTCCCGGTGACACACAAGTTGCTTTGTGACTACGTCCAAGTCGGCCTCCTCGCAACCGGCCTGGAGAATCCGTTCACCGATAACAGGTATGCTGTATTGACATGGTGGAAATGACCATATCGTCAGCAACCATCCCAGCAGCTTAATGACCTACACCTGTTGCCAATTCCAATTTGCATTCATTTCAGCGGCATTATTGTCTGTTTCTCCAGACCGGGCAGAGCCTGGCTTCGGGGATTCTTCAACCGGCACCCCCGCATTTAGTCAAGAGAACCGCTGAAAGTATCAGCAGAGCCAGGGCCACTGGTGACTGAACAGAATATTCAACTGGTTTGACGAGTTGGAGGCGTTTGTAAGAAGAAACCAGCTTGACGACGTCCTGGGTGACCCACGCCGCATCTTCAACGCTGACGAAACCAGAGTACGTCTGAACCCTGGTAAGCATGGTGGGCGCACGCGGGATATCTTTTCGGTTTTCGGCACTTTATGAATTGAGACGCAGCAAAAACCCAACAAAGCTTAACTGATATCAAGTTCGGTCAATGAAATGACGTTGCGAATGTCAAAGACCTACGTAGATAAATTCATATGGAGAAATATGCGCCAGCTGAGCTCAAGCCAAGATGTTCTGCCGTCGGTGTCCAAACATGCGTCTTTTCCTTTCCACATCCTGATCACGTTCCAGATGCTGACAGTCATTGGACTTTCTGGTGCGAAGCATGTATACCGCATGGCGACCGGAGGTGAAAAAGAATGTCTGACATTCTTGGGGACCTTCAACGCCAACGGCAAGACAGCAACCCCAGTTTTGGTTCTGCCATACATGCGGGTTCCTGCTGACATCGCGGCAACCATGCCAGATGACTGGCTGGTTGGAAGCAGCAGCAGCGGTCAGGGGTGTCGATTTGTATCCTTTTGCGGGGGCCATGGCCCCCCCAATGTTGATTTTGGCCCTCCCAATAACCCATGCTATTTTTATGCTGATAAAAAGCTAAAGGAAAAGAGAAGAAAAACACTGTGTTAGGTACATAGAAAACTTAGTTGATGTTAACCAGCACATTTTGTACTGAAAAAGAACAGATTTGGATTAGATAGTGGACTGAGTATCCAACTTTTCCTGCACAATTCAAAATTAGGTGCAAAAAAAACAAAATAGCTAGATTTCCCTCCACTGTGAAAGGAAAACTTACAGCATACAATGTTAGGATTCGATGATGATGCATTTTAAACCAGATTGTCTTTTTTAAAAATGTTAAGCCACAAAACAACAATTGGATTGTCATACTGATGTTTGTACATGCCACCAATGGCAAAACCACATGCATATAACTTAAACAGGAAAAAATTCATTCTTAATTTCCAGTCATTGTCAAACTTGCATTGTCCAGTGACCAACAATGACAATCATTGAGATTGTGGATATGCAAACTATAATTATCTTCAGCAGCCCACCTATCACACCATCAGCTTGATATTTACCTAGGTACCTACCTACATGCCCAATGACAATGCATGCATTAAATATTGATATGGGGAAAAACGAGAGCCATGTGTGGGCAAGTCTGCCAGCTTATGATACCATGACAGAGAAAAGTCAGCAAGAAGCTGCATGGCCACTGCATTATAATTGGTATTCCTAAAAGAATAAAAAAGAAAGCTGTGGTTCACATGACTTTTAAGCAAACCTTACAGTCATACAAGACCAATGCTATACGAGAAATAGCCTTGACAAGACCAATGTCTTGTACGCCGCAAAAACACCATTATTAAACGCCGCAAAAATACCATTATTTTAAAAGGTACACCAAAGTTCGCATTCAAACTTGATGACATCACAGGTTTTTATTCGTATATTGCATAAATTGGAAGCATCAGGCAAGTTTCAATTTCACTGCACATGGGTGGGGGAGTGATTTTTTTTAGGCGTACCGGACCACAGAGGTCATTTGCGCCACCTTTGAAGCGAGTACGTTACATGTCTGACTATAAAAGCGGGTGTTTGCGATCAAGGTGCAGGCATGTGGACGTTTACGTAAAGGGAATTTTACGTTATAGTTTGTGTGATATTTTAGGCGCTGAAGGCGGGGCTAGGATGGGGACATCCCCCTAATGTCTAGATGGCAGGGGCGTCGATTTGTACACTTTTGTGGGGGCCAGGGCCCCACCAATGTTGATCTTGCCCCCCCCCCCAATGTTGATTTGGGCCTTCCCAATAACATATGCTATTTTTATGCTGATAAAAAAGTTGAAGGAAAAAAGAAGGAAAACACCATGCTAGGTACACAGAAAATGTAGTTGATGTTAACCAGCACATTTTGTAATGAAAAAACAGATTTGGGTTAGATACTGGACTGACTCTCCACCTTTTGCTACAAAATTAAAAATGGTGTGCACAAAAACCAATTGTCATTGTCAAACTTGCATACAGTCCAGTCCCGTCAACAACAATCAGTTATCATTGAGAGTGTGGATATACAAACTATAATTAACCTCAACAGCCCACTCATATCACACTATCAGCTTGATATTTACCTGGTACCTAGGCACCTAGGTACATGCTACAGAAAGACTTAGAAGAGCTTGTGAAGTGGTCCAAAAAATGGTAGATGAAATTAAATTTTGATAAGTGCAAAATCATGCATGTATGCAGGGGCGTCGATTTGTATCCTTTTGTGGGGGCTATGGCCCCACCAATGTTGATCTTGCCCCCTCCAATGTTGATTTTGCCCCCCCCAATAACCTATGCTATTTTATGCTGATAAGAAAGCTAAAGGGAAAAATGAAAAACCCCATGCTAAGTAGAAACATTGATGTTAACCAGCACATTTTGTACTGAATAAAAACATATTCGGATTGGATAGTGGACTGACTCTCCACCTTTTGCTGAAAAATGTAAAATTGTGTGCAAAAACAAACAAAATAGCTAGAATTCCCTCCACTGTGGAAGTACAGCTTACATCTTTCTGGGTTGGTTGGTTGGTTATTTGGGTTTACGGCCGCAATGACTGCGTTGGTCATACAGCGCCCATACAACTTTTCTTGTTCCCACCTTAAAGCACAATAATACCTAAAAGTGTCGGATAAAATTTACAACTATGTTCACAAAAAAATATTATTTTTATGCAAAATCAGCTCAGGTTAGGTTAGGCTCAGTTAGGTTTCTTTTTTAAGGTTGAGAATTTTCAGAAAATAAATTAAGTGACATTTTAATTTAGTTTAATTCTTTGTTCTCAAAAGATAGGTTAGAGTAGGCTAGGTTAGGTTTTGTTGCATTAAAAAAAACATTTATGTTTATGCTATGTTACCGAACTCAAAGCCTTTTTGGCATTATTTTGCTCACAACCTGAAAAGTAAGCACAGAAAATAAGTGGGTCCAATCATCTTAGTCGCCTTCATAAACATGGTATTCTGCATATTTTTTTTTTTAAAGGAAGAAAAGAACACCTTAGACCGCAAGGTTACCAAATAATTTGCAATTTTGGGGGGAAACATTTTGGAATTTTTTTAAAAAGTTTTCCAACTTGAAAAACCTAAACTAACCTAACTTAACCAAACCTAACCCATTTGCTTGCTATATGGAGGCAAATGTGTGTACGAACTTGTCTTGTTACCACCTTAAAGCACAATCATACCGATTTGGCTAGGTTAGGCTAGTTTAGTTGTTTACCTTGGAAAAATTGTTCAATCATTTTCAAAAATTAAATAAAATCGGAAATTTTCCTTCAAAAGCAGCTCACATTAGGTTCGGGTAAGTTGGGTTCGGTTGTTCAATTTATACAATTTTAAGAATATATATTGCTTAATATTTGTTTCTATTTTTTTCTCCAAAGCAGGGGTGTCGATTTGTATCGATAGACACTAGCGCGTATTAAATGTCACAAATCGTGATGGGCGTTCCTCAGAACATCCAATATCGTAACATCCAAAGGAAAAAAATTCCAGTTACAGGAATTCCAGCGCCTAAAGTCTAAATTTGAGGTTACAGTGAGAAATGTGACGAAGGTAAGACATTTGTGGTGCAATTGCGCGCAGTGTTTAATCCGGAGGCCAATCTCATGTGACGTCGTACTGATTCGTTTTTCGTACTTCGCACATTCTGATGTATCTGCGGATTGGTGTGATTTTAAATAGTGAATAAACAGCTTGCTCATATTTATTTCCCAAAGGAACAGTAGTTGAAGAAGTTGGCAGGTAAGCTTTAAAAAGTCCAGTCCATGTTTTTTTCTGAGTTGTGCTCAGGGTTTCCATATTAATATCACATAACTACCACGTTTGTCTTCAAGAAAAGCTGTTTTTAGTTTACTTTTATTAATATTTTCATTCCACTGCTCTTAGTGCCCTTTCTGCCCAGGATTGGGGCACCTAGTGTTGCATTTCCGTCCAGGGGTTGGCACACCTTTTGGTAAATTTACAGCTTAAGGTAATTTCTGATTAATTTTTTTTCCATGCAATGTTTAGGAATGTGACGAACATGATGTTACTGCTCATTTTGGTAAATTTGTGTTTTAAGGTCTTTTATGAATTCGTGGAATGTATCATTTCAATGCAATGTTTATGAATGTGACTCAGATGATGGGACCACACATTTTCTATACAAATGCCTACATTTCAGGCTGTGAGCAAAATAACACCAACAAAAAGCTTTGAATTGGGTGACATAGGGTAAAGTATTTTTTTTGTAAATAAAAAAATGCAACATAACCTAACCTAACCTAGCTTAACCTCCCCTTGGAGAAAAACAAAACCAAAACATCAAGTTGTAAAAATTTCAAGCAATGTATTTTTTTACAATTAAAAAATGTAACCCAACTTAAGTTAATCTAACATAAGCTGCTTTTAAAGAAAAAAGATGTATTTCTTTCAAATTTTGGAACAATTTTTGCAAAAATGTCGAACTTAAACACTTAAACTAATCTAACATCACCAAACATAGCCCATTTGTTTGCTTTATGGAGGCAAATGTGTAATAACTTGCCTAGTTACCACCTTAAAGCATAATAATTCTGGTTAGATTAGGTTGGGTTAGGTTCTTTCATTTGCAAAATTTCAAGAAAATAAATTGCTATATATTTTTCCAATCTTGTTTTTGTAGTTGTTTTCTCCAAGGTCAGGTTAGGCTAGGTTACGTTAGGTTATGTTGAATTTGTAATGTATTTCTTTTAATTGCTATGTTACTAACTCCAAGCCCATTTTTAATGTTATTTTGCTCACAACCTGCTCACAACCACAAGCATTTGCACAGAAACTGAGTAGTGCCATCAGCTTAGTGACATTCATAAACATTGCATTGGAAATTTAAAAAAAAAAAATTAATAAAACACATAAAAGCACAAATTGAATGTCCTTTCTTCTGCAAATGCATGCCTTTCAATTGGGAATAAAAAATAACACCAAAAAAAGGGTGTGGAGTAAGGAAATATAGCATGCAAATAATGTTCAAGATGTATGATAACCTTACCTAACATAGTTCAACTTCCCATACAAGAAATTAATTGTTTTTAATTTAAATTTTCGAGGCATTTTCTCAAATATTTTCAACTTAAAAAACCTAACCTAAGCTAGTCTGAACCGTTTATTTTTTTGTAGAAAAATAATTAACAAAAATTATTTACCAACAAATGATTCTTTTTATAACTTACAACAAAAGCCTAACCTAACCTGACAAACCTAACCCCTTTGTATGCTTCATGGAGGTTGGTTGGTTATTGGTTTTACGACACGTCAACCGTTGAGTCATGTAGCGTCGCCAATCTCTCACGCCGATTGGTCGCGGGCGAAGAGTACCGACAGGTGAGACTCGAACCCACAACCTTTCGATTGTGAGACGAGCATCTTACCCCTAGACCACTCGTCCCCCTTCATGGAGGTAAAATGTATGTAAAACTTGTCTTGTGGTTACCTTAAACTGTGATAATACCTGGCTTTTTGGGTAATTTTTCAGCTCATGGTACTTTCTGACTTCTTTGAATTTTTTTTTTTAAATGCAGTGTTTGTTAATGTGCTGAACATGATGTAACCGCTCATTTCCTCTGCAGATGCACACTTTTCAATTGTGAGGAAAAATAACATGGAAAAGGGGGCTTGGATTTGAGTAATATAGGATGAAAAATAATGTTCAGATAAAAAAACATGTAACATAGCCTAACCTAACCTAGCCTAGACTTCCATGCCAGAAATGATTATTTTTATGCCCAATTTCCCCCCCCCCCCCCCAAAAAAAAATGTGTTCTCAAACATTTTCAACTTAAAAAGTCTAACATAACCTAATCTAGCTTGAACCGTTTTTGAAGACTTTTTATTTACTAACTTACAACAAAAGCCTAGCCTAACGCAACTAGGCAAAACCTAGCTCCTTTGAATGATTCGTGGAGGTAAAATGGGTGTAAATCCTGTCTTGTGGTTACCTTAGACTGCAATAATATCTCTTTTTGTGCTACCTGGTGCACGTGATGAACCTCCATCTGCATGCTGCATGAGAGCATTGCACTTATTGCTTCACAAAGAACAATAACATGTTGAAAGTATTATATTTTCAGGAATGGAATCCTGTGCTGATAGCATTTTCTGAGTTATAAATTTGCAGATCAGATCTACATCATTTGTGTTAATAATTATGAGAAATTCATAGAAATGCATACACCGGTTTGTGGACAAGAAGTTATTCTGATGATTTCTGATGTATTGGAACATGACAAATTTTCATGATGGAAGCAAGTAAAGTTAAAGTACTTATATCTCTATAAGTGGTCAGTTCACTAACAAGACAGCAAATTCACTCAAATAGCACTCAAAATGCCAGGCAGCCCACTCTTTTTGCAAGTTTAAAATCGATGACAGTGCTTTCTTGAATCATGTTTAAAGCACATGAAGGAAATGTATTGCTGACACTTGTTAGGAACTGATGTGTGTAACGTTAATTAACATTTCTAATGTCCTGATGTTTGTACACAAAATATAGCTCACTATTCTAAATAGCATGGGAAGTATGATGCCATATATCATGGCTAATTTATGGTCAAACTGTTATGCAGCAGATTCCCTGCATTGTTACTTAGTTATTTGGGCTTTAGGGCACAGACCATGTTGATCACATAGCTCCCTGCATTGTTGTTAACTGATATATCAGTATGTTTGCAAATTCACTTATGAGTGAATCCATACCATTCTCACTGGGGTATAAAAGCTACATTATAACATTGCTTCTACAATGCATATAACAGAAACCCATCTCGATTGTCCTACTTACTCAGGACACCATAGAAGTCAATGAAGCCAATGAAAACCATAGAAGTCAATGAAAATGTTACTTCATCCCCGGTATTGTTACTGGAAACAAGTCTCTTGAACCATATGTTATGTCCTTCACAGTGTTGCTTCATCCACCTCCAATTCCAACCCTGACCAAACTTCAGGAACTCATCCATCTCCAAAGCAGTCTGTTGAAGAAGGTATGTATTGCAGCATAACTACTGTGACCGTAATTCCATGGTATCCATGTTGCCTTACAATCCATCCTTGCTGATCCATGTAGCAGATGTTTGACTTTCCTCAAACTGTCTGGATAACTGGGGAGTTGAAATCACATGTGAGTGATGAAACAGATGAACTATTCCTGGATTCTTAGTTGCATCATTGCATGGCACAGTGACATACCGAATGGGGAGGGGGAATTGTGGGCAGTTGCCTCACCCCCCCCCCCCTCCTGATAGGTTGTGGGGCCCCCAAGAATCCGCCGAGCTTAGGAAAAAAATGCGCCATGCTCCCTAAAAATTTCACTCGGTTGACCAAAAATTGCACCGGGACTCAGAAAAATCACTTTGGGGGCCCCCAAAGGTAGCGCAGGGGCCCCGATAATGACGCTGGGGCCTCAAAAGTTTGGACCTGGTCCCCTGAAAATCACGTTGGGGCCGCAAACAAGTCGTGCCGGGATTCAAGAAAATCACGACGGGGGTCACAAACGGTCGGGCCGGGGCCTCCTGAAAATCACGCCGAGACTGGGGTACTAAGAATTATCACCCGGGCCCGTGAAAATCACGCCAGAGGCCTGACAGGTCCCACCGGGGCTCTAAAAGTCTCGTTGAGATCACCCAACAAATGAAGCCGGGTAAATGAAAAATAGTCCGGACACGGTAAATCAATCTGGGATCTCAACAATAGCTCCAAAAGCCCACAAAACTTGTTGGGCCCCACAAACGTGTCGTAGCCACCGCAAGGGATCCCAACAAGTGACGACGGGGCCCCAAAAAATCGCACTTAGACAAAAAAAAATTCACGCCGCTTCTCTTGAAAATCTCACTGGGGCCAAAACGTCGTGCCGGAGCCCCACAAGTTGCAGCTGGCTTCCCATGTACCAATATATACCCGGAATGTCACCTTGCGGACGGAAAAATTGCGTCAAAGATCCACAAAATAAGAAGTCGTCGGACGCCAGAAAAGAAACCTGTTTGGGCACCGGACAAAACGCACCGAGAGCCAGAGCAATCGTACCGGGTTCCAAAAATAGCCTGCAGGGGGCTTATAAAAATAGACTTCACCACAAAAACCACAAGGAGACTCCATCGAATCGACCAGAGCACCGGAAAATTAAGAATGGGTCCCGAAAGAAAATTATCCGAAGGGCCTTTCTACTCTCGATCGTGCAATCTGCGGAAAAAACACGTTGAGCAGCCGCAGTGGCGTACTAAAGGGAAAAATTCCCTTCCCTAACGTTAGGCACCAAGGAAATACTTTCACCCATCGTCATCACCGTTCAGGTCTGCTGTGCCCTGATGCTTCATCAATGCCGGTGTGTTTTAGCCTGCATGTGATCGCTGAAGTATTTTTATTTAAGCCGGTGTGTGTTTGTTGGTGTGTGGAGTGAGGAGGAGGGTAACAGTGACGGTGACGGTGACGGTGACGGTGACGGTGACGATAGATCCGAGCCCACTATATGGCACTGCAGTCGCATGCTATTACTCAGAGTTGTTATGTTGGTGAGTTCGAGTCTCACCTGTCGCTACTCTTCGCCCGCGACCAATCGGCGTGAGAGATTGGCGACGCTATATGACACAACGGTCGACGTGTCGTAGAAGCAATAACCAACCAAGAGTTGTTATGTTGACATGTACTGAACACTGCTCTTTTAATTATGTGACTTCACCAGTTATTGGACGATTTTCCCCGTTGGTGAGGATGCTTAATAAACATAAACATACACATGGTCGAATAAAAAATCAGAATTTCTGAGATCTGAAAATATAGTGGACTAAATCCGATGAGTTTTTTTTTTTTGGGGGGGGCGAGGGGTCTAGTGCGTTGGCACTTCGGGCCCCCCTCCAATGTTTTTCAAAAATCGACACCCCTGGCAGCGGTATGTCCAGGGGATTGGTTGTGGAATGGATACATATTTTCGTTATTTATTGCTTGTCTTGGACGCCCTAATGCTTGTCATAAAGTCATGAAGTCATAAAGTATTAAGGCTTAATAGGAGCCACAGGGGCCCATCTGGGTTAAGCCTATCTAGAAAAGGTACTAGGAATGTACATACTCCCACCCCAATCAATCCCTTATCCCAAGTTCCTAGGAAGCTATATATCCCAGTCTATCTAGCACCACTCATTTGCTACCGCATAACACCCTCAACAATCACAAGCTCCTCCCATCACACCCATCGTGCCACCATAGACAATCTCATCAGCATCACATCCCGAAGGAAGGTGCCGAATCCACTGCTAGGCACACCCCACACAAATTCATAAAGCGTTCAGACTTAATAAGAGACTCACTTGCTATTGCATAATACACTCAACAATTACAAACTCCTCCCATCATACCCATTGTACTACCATAGACAATCTCATCAGTATCACATCCCGAAGGAAGGTGCTGAATCCACTGCTAGGTACACCCTATATAAAGTTATAAAGCGTTTAGACTTAATAAGAGACTCACTTGCTATTGCATAACACACTCAACAATTTCAAACTTCTCTCAACTCCCAACTCCTCCCTGTCGATCAACCCTCCCTGGAATACAGAAAAACAAGCCCCCTATTCTTATAATGATTGTCTATGCCGTTTTTAAAGATGTTCAGTGTGTTGCTACTGACAATGGTTCCTGGCAGCTGGTTCCAGTGTTCTACTACCCTGTTGGTGAAGAAAGACTGTCTTAACCTTGTCCTGCTGTGATTAACTTTAATTTTGAATTGATGACCTCTAATTGCATCATTTCTGTTAAATTCAAACATTTCCCTGAGATATCCCTGTTCCTGACCATGAACAAATTTAAAATCCTCGATGAGATCTCCTCTCAGCCTTCTATATCTAAGTGAAAACATATTCAATTTCTTCAATCTTTCCTCATATGCCAGGTTGCCTATACCATTAACCATTTTTGTTGCCCTCTTTTGTACTCTCTCTAAAAGCCAACAATCTTTCTCATAACTAGGGGACCAAGCTTGGACACAGTATTCCAAATGTGGCCTGACATATGTACAGTAAAGCTTCCTGATGACCTCCTCACTTTTGTATGACACATTCCTCTGTATTGCCCCAAGCATTCTCAGTGCCTTCTTCCTGGCTTCTTTGGTCTGTTCTGATGCCCCCAATTTTGTGTTCAAAATAACACCTAAGTCCTTTTCCTGCTGAGTCACAGATAGTACTTGGCCACCCATCAAGTATGGAGCCTTCATATTCTGCCTATCTACATGCATGACTTTGCACTTATCAAAATTAAACTTCATTTGCCATTTTTCGGACCACTTTACTAGCTCGTCTAAGTCTTTCTGCAGCAAAACCTGCTCATTGTGCCCTGTTATTGCCCTAAAGATCTTCAAATCATCCGCAAATTTCAAAACCTTACTGCTTTAGGCCACATTCAATGCTATTCACATATATAATGAACAATAGTGGCCCCAGTACCGACCCCTGGGGTACTCCACTAAGAGCATTTTGCCATGATGCCATGATGACCATGATGATCAATGAAATCAACATCGTGTATCTGATCACCTGTCAATGAACTGTGGTTCACGGTTGGCAGATTAGTCACATCCTCCACTGTAAACACTGATTTAAACTGCTTGCTCAGCTCCTCAACCATCTCACCATCCTCGCTCAATATAGTCCCATGTACTTCCAATGGACCAATTGTGCTTGAAACTTTACTTAGCTTGTAGAAACTAAAGAACTTTTTACTGTCCCCATTACAGTTCCTAGCCAAATCCAATTCTTCTGCTCTCTTTGCTGCTCTGATTTTCTGCTTCACGGCATCTCTAGATTTTTGATACGACCTTAGATTTACTATATTTGAAGCTTCCTTAAATACTCTAAATGCATCTGTCTTAGCCCTAATTGCTTTCATCACATCTGGTGTAAGCCATGCTGGCTTTCCTACCCTTCTTTTGCGCCTTTGCTTTTGGGGGACATGTCTGATCTGAATTTCCCTCAAGTAAGATTTTAACTTTTTCCACATTTCACAGGCATTTAAATCAAAGAATTCTTCTTCCCATTTTATGGCACTTAAAGCCTCTATCATGCAGTCAAAGTCTGCCCTGTTAAAATTTTGAATCTTTGCCAAATTATCCTTGATTGTCCCTGCTACCTGTGCCTTGTAAAATCGCTTCAACTCGCATTATACTTTTCAAACAGCATGGCAATTATTTCATTTTTAACAAGAAGCATGCGAGTGTTGACTGGAAAGAATGACATCGCCTCCCTGTAACACCCAATATTTTAATCTGCTTATGCATGTGGCCTCCATCTTTGATGACTGCGGTCCGAAATCATTGTCAGTTCATTTCCTAAGATCATGCCTTTTTTATATGCAGGATGGATGACCTCGTCGGTGTTTTACAGATATATCCGAAACGGCCTGGTCCCATGGCTGCGCGCTTCTGACACCCCGCGGCCAGTCATCCTATTCGTGGACGGACACAGAAGTCACTTCAGTCAAGCAGTGTCTGAACTCTGCGATCAGGAGGACATCATCCTGTACGCCCTTCCTCCAAATTCCACGCACCTGCTGCAACCTGCGGATGTCAGCGTCTTCGGACCTCTCAAGAGAAAATGGGGAGACCTGGTGGCGCGGTGGCAGAGTGAGAATATCAAACAAGTAGTGGGTCGCCGCCAGGTCGCCCCACTGCTTTCCCGGGCACTACAACAGGTGACCCCAGCCAGCATTATCGTGGGTTTCCGAAAGTGCGGGCTGTTCCCACTGAACCGATACGCTCCGGACTACACCAAACTACGTCCATCAACAATGAGCGTCATCGAGGAGTCCACCTCCGGTATGGAGATAACCTTCACAGGTGCGTTCATTTTGACTCAATCACAGCATGGTGAAGTGGTAACTTGGTGGCATTACCAGCCCGTATCACTTGGTGGTCTCAACACGCGTAGGTTCTCCGGAAAAGTCTCCGCGGTCAGGAGCTCTTTCAAATGGTTCTTTATATGAAACGAAAATAACTAGGAGTGCAGAAGTTAAATATTCACCATATTGTGAACATAAAAGTGACTACAGCTGTTGGCCGTGACCAGATGGGCAAATTATAATATCTTGCACTAATCACCTGTTCCCTGCATCACGCAGCCAGCACAACGGCGGAGGCCCGAGGTGGTGACGGGGAGCCAGAGAGTAGTGCACACAGAGCAGGCGCAGAGTCCACCGGAGGCGCTGCAGTTGCCGTGGAAGTGGCACTGCACAGGAATCCATCACACGAAGGTACAATTACTGTTATTTGCGAAATACATTGTATTTGGATCCGTAACTTAGAAATAGCTTGCGTGTACGTGCGTGCTAGGTTAGAGTTTCGCCTGACGCTAGTTTTCGCCCACGGTCAATCTGCGTGAGAGATTGGCTACACTCTATGTCAGAATCAGTTGATGCGACTACAAAATTCAGAGCGAACCGGGCAGTGTCAGTGTGTGCATGTATGTCTGAGCAGTCAAGTACAGTCCACGGAAATAAATGCGTCGTGAACTCAACAAAAATCATTTCCAGACCTCCTGGCCTATATTGAGGCCGACTACGAAGGCTTGGCAGACCCAGTACCTCCTCCTGAGCCAGTACTGCCTTCTGTACCTTCAACAAGCAGCTCTGGAGCCTCTTCACCTCCAGCAACTGGCACCATCGACGAGCAGTCTATGCAGACTGCTCTGCGTGTTATGCGGCAGCTGGAGACAGAGGGTTTCCGGCCCGCTGCGTGGAAGGTAACTACATTATTATGATACAGACCACTTATGCTTTCTCAGGGTAGGCCTTCGGTTTACTGCTCATGCACTGCTGTTGGTAGTGGAGCAGGTGTTGGTATTGGACACAATGCGTTTCCATGTAACACCCATGGCATTCATATTGGATCGGGTTCGATAAATGAACAAGTTCAATGTGTGAAAATATGATTTCCTTCCCTTGCTGGATTGTAATTTTAAATCTGTGTTTACCCAGGGCCCTACAACCACGGGTGTTGTCACAATGGAGGGGCATGGGACACGTCCCTCAAACTTCGTGAAGAACCTTACACCTTACCTCCATCATACGCCTGTGACACAGCATTCAATCATTTGAAAACCCTCTGCTTCACATCCCCATCCGTTATTTGCCACTGCCCACTATGACCGTCTTCACGACAAAACCCATTTGCAGGGTGAACTCGAGCTCAGACTGGCGACCAGCCGGAGGCGACCGTCACCACTGGCCACAAGCCAGATCCCAGTGAGGTCTGCCACGCGCCATCCTCAGCATCCTGCTCGACCCGAGCAGCAGGCGCAAACAGCGGAAGCATTTGCCAAACATCTTTTTATGCCCACAAAGCAGTACATGCCAAGTGGCAAGCAAAGGACTGAACTCCTTCCCGCTTGCATCTCGTCGCCCGCCTGGCGCCGCTACCATGAGCAGCAGAGAGAAGGCAGCGCAGGCGGCAGTTTCCCGTCGGAGCACGCCGGCCAGGTCGCGGCAGTCGGTTGTCCCGAGGGCGTCGCCGAGCAAGGATGTCTCAGCCGGCCGGGCGCGACACGGCTGCTGATGCAGCCCAGACTCCGCCCGCTTCCCGGCCCACACCGGCGGACGGAGCAACGGTATCCCCGCCGGCCCAGCCGGCCGAGCGCGAGACTGCTGCTGATGCAGCCCAGGCTCCGCCGGCTTCCCGGCCCACACCGGCGGGCGGAGCAACTGTATCACCGCCGGCCCAGTCGGCCGAGCGCGAGACGACTGCTGATGCAGCCCCGTTGCCGCCAGCTTCCCGGCGCACGTCGGCTCACGCAGCAGCGCTTAGGAAGGACGCGGACTGGAAATGTGTGAAATGTTCAGCGAGCTGGAGCCAAGAGTATGATACCGGGGTGGACAAGGCATGGATTGAGTGCGACACTTGCCCCGCAACTGTCCACATCCTGTGCGCATTGTCCTATGTGAGGGCTAACTATGCTCACCTGCTGGACGACGATAGCGACCACGAAGAAGCCTTCGCAGACTTCGTGTGTGAGGCATGTGCCGGCGCTATGCCTGCTTAGTGTCAGTTGCTTGTCAGTTGCCTGTTAGTTAGCCTTGTTTGATGTTTGTGTGTCAGTGTGTCTTTTGAGCACCGCTGTTCGATTGTCTGCGCAAATCGTTCACCGCAGACGGTGAAGACGGGTAGTCGAGCCCTCCCCCGGTGTATAAGAGGTTTTGCGGGGCATTGCTTTAACGTATGATACAGTCAAGCTCTCCCCCGGTGTCCAGAGGCTTTGCGGGGCATCGCTTGAACGTATGATGTAGTCGAGCCCTCCCCCGGTGTCCAGAGGCTTTGCGGGGCATTGCTTGAACGTATGATCTAGTCAAGCACTCCTGACGTTTGACTGCTCAATGGCAATAATTCAAGATACTCATTCGCGCCAATGGCTGTGCTGAACCACGTATTAGCTCCGTTCCTGTTCGAGAACTTGTTCGAGTACTCGGTATCGCTAGTACGCGATTACCACGCGACACATATTTTTACACCGTCGTGAAACATTAATACAAGAATACCTTTGGATGTACCTGATCATGAACTGGATTCTATGTGGAAGAATTTTGATGGGGCAGTTAGGTCCATTAGCGATGCAGGATCAACATGATCAGCCAAACCCCCACCCCCAGTAATACGCGGTAATGTCTAATGATCAGTGCCAGGGGCTGTCCTCTCCCTCAATCAGGGATGGATACACGATTATTCTCCGAAGGCATCCCTTCAGGGACATCCATGGTAGCACCCGTCGGAGAAAATAGTGACCCTCCGGACGAATGCCCCGATGATATTACTGGATCCGCCCTTGCCCCCACTAGGAAATTTCCACTGGGGGATCGGTTCCAAGTATCGTCTGAGTGACAAGTACATATAAAGCCATCATTCTGACTATTCAGTCATATCAGGTGTGCTTTCTTCAATAAAAAATAAAATAAAAAAAAACATCAGTTGTCTAATGTACTTTCTATATCCGCCCCTTCCCAGCCCATATAGAGCCGTTCATAAATAAATGTGTCAAGGATTATAATCGGAAAATTCCCTAGAAACCAAAAAAAGAACTTCCATCATGAACAAAAAAAATGTGGAAGATATAATTGAAAGTGTTCCGGAAACGAGACACCTGGTGTTCGTAATCCACGACAGCTGCATTTTCGTGTTCGGAATACGACACGTCACCATAAAATAATCGCCCGTTTTTCAGCTGCTTCTTGTGAGTGGTTAGAGAATTTCCATCAAAAGAAACTGCATAGATATGGATAGCTTGTTCATTTTTGCATTCTGAAACACCATACAACTACTGGTTCGGCCATACAGAAGCACCGGTAGAGCCATTCAATGTACAATGTCTTAAGTGTTCGGCAACCCCACCGCTTCCCCTACCCACGTATTCACCCACCACCGAACACTATACAAATACTGAAATAGGGATTGGTATCGGCCACACTGGAACCAAAGGCTTACACCTTGCAGCTTGCAGATTGCTTGAGACACTGAAGCCTCTCCAGCCAGAGCCTGACCATGAGACCATGAGCCTCTTCATCAACATGAGCAGTATTATATGTCCTATTAAAGTATTATTATTTGTATTAGTTGTATTACATTCAATATGTATGGTTTGACTTCTTTTCACCGCTGTCACGATCGTCACAGCCTATGATAGTGTTGTAATATTATATTGTGTTTATGATCCATTTTTCACACAACTGCCACCTACAATTGCAAAGCAAACTATGACATAATTTCATCAACATGTCAACTGTAATATACTCGGCGGCGGTCCGGTACCAACTGATTTATTGAGCACTCGGATCACGGGACAACGAACGAATCAGCATGCCCCGCGGCGGCGGACCGCGCGCAGAGGCGGCGCCAGGTACTATCACACTCCTCCACCCCGAATACATACTTCAAAAGCAGAGAGAGCAAAACATACGAAAATTACTTATGTCGCCATGTGAGCAACTCCTAACGTCAAAGCTGCAAAAAAACACAAAAAAACGTACTTTACACGTGCAGCATCACATTACGAATACATTAACCAGAGGTCAAGAAAGTCGCCAACTTGCCTACGCTGGTAGGTAGCAAGATTGGCCCTCAATATTTCACTCAAGTAGCAATTTATGCTTCCACAAAAACTAAAAAACCAGTTCCACACTAACTGGTTGCTTAATTAATACAGTACTATTTTGGTACTGAGTATCCGTTTACGAACCATATTATTCCAAGACCCGTCTCTATGTCATTGTATAGAGAAGGATGAATCGCCAACGCGTACTTCACCAAGTAACAAGTGCAGGTAGCTTTGATTATGTTATTGGGCGTGATATGCACGTAAAATAACTGTGCGTCTGCAGGATGGCAGAGTGATTCAGAGGCATCTGGATCAGGTGAGACCGCGGCCGACGTGTACCGCCTCTGGTAGCGCGCCGAGCTCACCACTACCGTCGGCAGTGACTCCTGTGCCGTTGTTTGTACCGTTCGTGCCGCCGGTAGCGTTGGCAACAACAACTGTGCCAGAAAAAAACATGTATTGCACATGATAATACATTTCTAGGCCTTTAAATAATAAATTAAACTATAATTAGTTGATTTATGGTCATATCAATTAAAAACTAGCAGCAGACACCCCAAAAGAACCATAGTGCAGGAACAAATAACGCCAACGCGACCGCCAATGTCTGGGTAACGTTACTTGAGTTATCTTGCGGCGATCACGGCAGTCGGGTCGGCTATTTCAGCACCGCCGCCCGCGGCCGGTGTGGTGGACTGGTAAAGCGGATAAGCCGGCGGCAGCCGGCGCAATCTGACCTAGTGTGTAATATAATATTGTAACATCTTTCCATTGTCTGGTCACATAACATGGCGGCTGTAATGGAAGGATGGTGACAAAATAGTGTATGTTCATTTAAGCCGGACCCAGGTAGCAGAAAGTGCATGTTTTGTTCTCGTAGGTAGCAGTCTAGAAACATTCTTGACCTCTGACATTAACCAATCGGGCTGCTTCAGCGTTTGTCTGACACGCAAATCATAAGTCCTTGGGGAACCCGGAGCACTGAGTTGTGCCTGAGTCCTCGGGGTACAAACTTCAACTGGCACAGTTGTTGTTGCCAACGCTACCGGCGGCACGAACGGTACAAACAACGGCACAGGAGTCACTGCCGACGGTAGTGGTGAGCTCGGCGCGCTACCAGAGGCGGTACACGTCGGCCGCGGTCTCACCTGATCCAGATGCCTCTGAATCACTCTGCCATCCTGCAGACGCACAGTTATTTTAAGTCCCGATTTGGCAGTCACGTGACCTGCCAACCAACGTCTCCCTTCCCCACCACGGATACGATCAACAGCCGACACATACACCGGCTGTCCCACCTCAACCGACCGGTCTTGGGTGCCCCTGTCACATACACATTTTTGTTATTCCTGCTGGATTCTCACTTTTCTTTCCAAATCGGGTTTCACCACGTCGAGTGGGGTGCGCATGGGACGACCCAAAAACAACTCAGCTGGGGAGACACTGGTTGTGGAGTGAGGTGTAGCCCGGTAACGGAATAGGAACCGTGAAACCTTTGTCTGAGGACTGCCTGACGTTTGCTTCCGGTAAGACGATTTAAAAGTCTGAACACTTCGCTCACTCAATCCGTTGCTCTTGGGCGACAAGAGTGGGGAAGTCAAGTGGGTTATGCCATTCTTACGGCAAAAAGTCTGAAATTCACCTGACATGAAACACTGGGCACCATCAGATACCAAGAATGTTGGTACTTCCCATGATGCAAAGGACGCTCTCAGATGCTCCATTGTCCCTAATGAAGTTGCTGTGCGAGAAGGATATATATCCATCCACTTCGAATGGGCATCCGTAATGACCAGAAACATCCACCTATCGATAGGCCCACAATAATCCACATGAACTCGCTGCCACGCTTTCGCAGGCCAGACCCAAGGGTGAATGGGCACTTCAGGTGCACTGGCTCTATGTTCCTGACACACCTCACAGAGTTTCGTTACTTTCGAGATGTCGTCATCTAACTTTGGCCACCAAACATACATTATAGCGAACGATTTTGTGCGTGACTCCCCACAGTGGCCATCGTGTAGTAGCCTGAGAACTTGCGGACGGCCCTGGGGCGGAATGGGAGCCCCAAAGCAGACAGCCATCCTGTACACTCAGTTCAGATATCCGAGTTTTGTATGGAGCGAACTCGGGTCCCAACAAAACCGATGTCGGCCGCTAGACCCTCTCTGTCAGTCTGGGAGTATCGACGCTCCGTGTCATTCAGAGACCGAGAGTAATAAGCCACAGGCTGCTCCCCATGCTGGAATCGCTGGCTTAAGACACAACCTATTCCGACAGGACTCGCATCACATGCCAAGACTACAGGTCGATTCCGATCAAAATGCGCCAGGACAGGTGGGCTTTTCAGCAGGTGCTTCGCTTCGCAGAAAGCCTGATGCTCAGCCTGAGTCCATTTCCAGGCTTGTCCCCGTTTCAACAGGGTATACAGAGGTGCCAATGTTGTAGACAGCCCTGACAGAAACTTGGAGTAGAAGTTGATCAAGCCTAACCAACTCCTCAGCTCTGCCACGTTGGAGGGAGTGGGCGCGCCCACAATAGCCCCTACCTTCTCAACAGTCGTCTCTATCCCACTGCCGCTGACTTTATGGTCAAAATAGGTCACACTCTCAACAGCAAATTTGCACTTCTGTTTGTTGACGCGCAAGCCCGCCCCCTTCAGCCTGCGCAACACTTCACGCAGAGCTTGCAGATGAGACTCTGCTGAGCAACAACGATGTCATCTTGAAACACACACACACCCGGAATACCGGCCAGGAGGGTATCCATTGTACGCTGGAAGAGACTCGGGGCAGAGGAACATCCGAAACTGAGCCGGGTGGGGCGAAGAAGGCCCCTATGTGTATTTACAGTCAAATACTCCCGGGACCCATCCTCTACCACGAGTTGATTGTACGCAGACTTCAGGTCTATCTTTGAGAAAACCTTACTGCCCACCAACTTCGATGTCAATTCCTCGACACGGGGGAGGGGATACTGCTCAACAGGTACAGCCTTGTTTACTGTGAGGCGATAGTCGCCACAGATCCGTACAGTTCTGTCTGCCCGGGGGACCACGACCAACGGCGCTGCCCACCTGGAGTGTGTGACAGGCTCCCAAAGACCCTCCTTAATCTGCTCATCCAACTGCGCGTCGACTTGTTCTCTATAAGCCAGGGGAACTTGCCGAGCCTTAAAGAATCTCGGCTGAACATCTGTCTCCACTGAAATCCTGACCTGTTCTCCATTGTAACGGCCCAGGCCATCCTCAAACACTTCAGCAAACTCCCTTAGAGATTCCCTCAGGCCCCCCTTCCCCGACAAATGGCAGATCGAAGGCCAATCGAGTCTGAGGTGAGACAGCCAGTTGCGACCAAACAGCATCGGCCCCTCCCCTTTAACAATAATGAACGGTAACTGACTACACTGATCCCCGTATTTCACTGCCACGTCAATCTGGCCACACACGGGCAGAACCTCCCCACTATACGTTCTAAGCGTGGAGTCACAGGGTATTAGTTCAGGTGTATCAGGAGCCCACAGATTCAACAGCTCCTGCTCAGAACACACACTGACCGCAGCCCCAGTATCCACCTCCATACAGGCATCCCTACCATCCAGTGACACTTCCACCATAAGCGGTGGTTTACGTCCACCCCCAGAGAACTGCGAATGCGATCGAAACAAATCGTATGATTGTCGCTCACCGTCACAATGGCGATTCTCACTTGAAGTCAGCTCCATTGCACTGTTGTCCACCGTCTCCTCTGAAACGTGACAGATTTCCTGCACCTGTACCGCTGCGCGACAAGCTCTCCTGATGTGCCCATCTCCACCGCATCGGAAACAGCGGCACGCTTTAAAGGGGCACGCAGAAGGTGAGTGTCGGCGGCTGTGACACCGTGCGCACCGATCCAGAAACGCCGGCCCGCTGTGTCTCGGACCATCGCTGTGTCTCGGAGCCCTGTCTATTACGCCTCCCCTGCTCTGCCACGGCGCCCGCTGCTCCCCCACTCTGCCGACCCCAGGTCGCGGCTGAAAGGGCCGGGAACCTGAATCCACGCTCTGAATGACGTCACCACCAGTCGGCACGGCGATTGGTTCACGACCACTGAGCCGGCCGATGACGTCACACACGGCAGACTTCCCGCAAAGCTCCGCAGCGTTGGCAGCGGCAGATTCGTGGGCTTGGGCGATGGTGTTCGCTGACTTGAGAGTCAAGCCAGGCTCGCTGAGCAATCTGGTTTGCAGAGGCTGGTTCTGAATACCGCAGACGAGGCGGTCACGAAGCATCTCTTCCAGAATAGACGGCTCGTAGTTGCAAGACGTCGCCAACTTCCGCAACCGAGCCACGTATACTGGCACGGACTCGCCACGTTCACGGATGCACGAGTTGAAACGGTAGCGGGCAACTATCGATGAATCCTCCGGCTCGAAATGGTCGCAAAGCAGCTTAATCAAATCCTTGTACGACACTTCGTGTACTGACTTCGGGGCAATCAAATCTTCGACCAGGCTAAACGTGCTCGCACCCACAACGCTCAAAAAGATAGCGCGACGTTTCTCCACTTGATCATCATTGATACCATTCGCGACGAAAAACTGTTCGATGCGTCGGCTATATATACCAAATCTCTCCACTGACACATCAAACTCCGGCGCTTTGCCAATAAACGCCATCACTCGTTTTCACCGTACACAAAGAAAACCGAAACTGACACACCAAACCTCAGAGACCCGGTCAGTTCACTCACTGGTCGCCATGTAATATACTCGGCGGCGGTCCGGTACCAACTGATTTATTGAGCACTCGGGTCACGGGACAACGAACGAATCAGCATGCCCCGCGGCGGCGGACCGCGCGCAGAGGCGGCGCCAGGTACTGAGTGGTGTCACATCGAATGTGGGTCAACACACATCATCACATCAACCATGACGATTTTAATGCAATATTTCCAGAAAAAACTCATTTGTTTACAGTATTGGGGATAGCAATCCAGTTTCGCAAGTTTCTGCACTATTCTGGCTTTTGTTTGTCAAAACCTTTGTCAAAACTCGGCGACGAAAAAATATGTCTTCCAACAAGGTGTGCGCAAATGACGTCATATGAAATAAGATGAATTATTTTGGGATTAAGACCTAACCGAACCATACAGAATTGATCTACCATAACAGAATTTGCACACCCTATCAGAGTTTGCCCATCCTAACAGGCTGTGATGGGCCGCATCCCGCCACCGACCCCGATTTCCCCAAGTGGGCATACGAGAGGAAGGTGTGCCGATATTTGGCAACTCACAGCTTGTCACATGCAACAGCACAATATCTAAGCAACACCCATAGGCGTAGGAACGTCTGAAAAAGTGGGTGGGCCAGGGTCAACAGCAGGAGCGCATCCAGAAATTTCGCAAAGTACCATGAATGAGCACTTTTGGATAGAGAACCAGATAATTTGAATCAGGGCCTTCTCTGACATGTTAACTAGGTGGTATGCGTTCCACATAGTGCCGCGAAATCCCACCTAGTGGAGTAAAAAATCACACCTGTGAAAGGGAGTTTCAATGGAGAAGTAAACAAAAATACCTTTGTATAGTTCCGGTAGCGAAAGTGATTTTTTCCTTCGAACTGTGCATTTTTATCAAGAAAAAAAATGGTAGCAAGTTGGCAGTACTTATGTTCAGGTCAAAGCGGTGAGGAAGGTTCAAATATGAAATGTTCCTGTGAAGAATGAATGACAATAGTCCTGCATTTTATTCATGCATGACTGCCTGCCTGCCTCCAAGTATTTTCGCAGTGGCACCCTCCGAAGAAATGGTGCCCCTTCAGACAAGTGCCTCCATGTTTTGTGCATGCAAGAATGCATGCACAAAAACATGGCCTTCTAGGCTTTTACCCACACCACAGAGGAGCGGGACGACGCGTGCCAGGCCGCATGACATGAGTGACGAGAGCTAGATATTCATTCGTGGTCTTTTCTTCCATGTCGCTAAAATGAAGAGAGAGATAAAGCTAGATGCCTTTGTGAAAAAGAAAGGCGTATAACGTGGTGGAATGCTGATCGGTTTTTCCTCCCCCAGGCGACACTATCCCCTTTCCCCTGGGCAAAGGAGGCAGTCCCCCCCCCCCACTGAGAGGTTTTGGGGCCCACAAAAACCGCACCGTGGTTGCGCCGGATCCCATAAAAAGCCCGCTGAGCCCCCAAAATTCGCACCGAGGCCACTGAAAATCACATTGAGGACCCTAAAAAATCGCGCATGGGCCCCTGTGAATGTCGTCGGGGGCCCAAAATCGCACTGAAGCCCTGAAAATAACATTTGCGGCCCCCTAACAATCATTCAGTGACCTCTATGAATGACGCTGAGGCTCCAAAATGTGGGACCGGGGCCCTAAAAAAGTCGCACAGGGGCCCTGAAAATTACGCTGGGGGCCTCAAAACATCGGGAAGCGCCACCGAAATAGCGCTCAGAACCAAAAAGTCTGGCTGTGCCCCTGAAAATTACGTTGGAGGCCTCAAAAGTTCGCGTCTGGGCACCTGAAAATCACACTAGGGGCTCGACAGGTCGCGCAGGAGCCCCATAAGTCGCAGCTGCCTCACACAAATCAATTCTTATCCGTAATATCACTCCGAGTGGGATATGCTCCCAAGGGTCGTGTAGGAACCCCAAAAATCGCACTGGAGCACCAAAAATGCGTACCGTGGCCCTCTGAATTCGCGTAGGGGGCTCCGAATAAATAAAGCAGGCCCCAGAAAACTCGCGCCTGCGCCGACAATTTGCACCGGGACCGTCAAAATCGCGTTGGGGCCCAGCTAAGTACAACGCGCCCCGGGATCTCCCGACAAGCCCATAAATATGGCGCTCGGGACCGAAAATTCCCGTCGGTAGTCCAAAAACTTGCGTCGGGGCATCAAAAACTGCCGTGGGGACCACCGTAATTTGCCATGGAGGGCCCCAAATAAGCACAACTTGGCCCAAAAAATCGCATCTTGATCCGAAAACGATCAAGCCGGAGCCCTCCAAAATAAGGAGTGATTCTGAAAAAATAAATGTCTGAGCCAGGAAAATCGCTCTGAAGCCCCAACATAACACCAGATACCTTCAAAAATTGCGTTCGGCCCCGAAAAAAGCGTACCGGAGTTAGAAAAATCGTGGCAGGACACAAAAATATGGCGCCGGGGGTCCAAAAAAACAGGTCGATATTCGGACATAAAAAGGCAGAGGTCCTAAAAAATCGCGTCGAACGCAGAACTCTGGTGTCGGGACCCCAGAACCATGCGCGTGAGCCAGAAAAGTCACGCCGGAACCCAAAAGTCGTGCTGGGGCCCCACAAGTGTGCGTCAGGAGCCCCAAATAAACACAGCAGGGCCCAAAGAGTACAATGATGCCGAAAAGGCATCGGGTCCTCCAAAGCGCACCGATTCTCGCAAAAAGCTGCAGGGCCTTCAAACATGTGTTGCATCCCTATATGAACACACCGGGGGGAGCTCTAAAAAAATACACCGGAGGCACTCATACCACACCGGGGCCATGAGACCACACGAGGGCTTCAGAAATAGGCTGGGGCTCGCAAAAAGCGACATTGACCTAAACAGGAACAAAAAGGTCGGACACCAAGTAAACACATCGGTGTGTTCGAAAACGCGCCGGTACCTAGCAAAATTATTCGGTGCACAAAGAAGCAAGAAAACCCTAACAAGAGCCGGGGTCTGAAAAGTGAGCTGGGCACCTAACGAAAATCGGCTGGAGGCCTAAAACACATCCGTAGACGAAGGAAAACACAACGGGCCAAAAATAATGCACACCGAGCCTGGGCCTCGGTTCGGTAGCCAATCTGGGAGTATATTTAACCAAAAAGATGAAGTGCATCAAAGCTCAGCGAGTATCTGGATTTCTTAACCACCAGAGAATGTGGGAGGAAAAGAACTAATCATCGAATTGAATGTATCGAATTTTCCCAGCGAACCCCTATGCGAGGCATTCCATCGCGTAGAACATGGTGGTGCCATACGTATATAGAATATAGTGGTGCCAAACGTGGGGATTCACATTGTCCGCAGAAAAATCGACCACTGTCACATAGTCGTCTCCGTCTCATACCCACAACTCTACTTAAAATCGATGGCAAAGCCATCGAACAGGTATAAAGTTTCAAGTTCTTAGCAGAACACTTAGACGAAAAAAACATACACCACTTCCATCTCGAAGCGATGTGCGTCAACGTACTCCGTGCACTTGCAGGCACAGACTGGGGCGGAGACAGGAAAACACTACTAATACTCTACAAATCAATCATATGACCCATCCCAGAATGCAACAGCATCATCTGTGCCATCATGTCAGAAAGCCAGAGCAAAAAGTAAGAAATCGTTCAAAACAACTGCATCAGAGCAGCAACAGGTGCCCTCAGCACCACACCGATAGCTAGTCTTCTAGTGGACTCAAACACGCCTCCACTCCGCTTCAGGACACAACAGCTGTGTCGATACCACATCAAAATCAAATCCATGAAAAATCTTCCGACACAGCGCTGCTTTACGCCTGACAGATACGTCAAAAGCCGTTTTGGGTGGAAACTTCCACCAAATAGCATTCAAATGGCCACGGCTCTCTCAGATCTTAACCTCACGATGCCAGCCACCGCAGCTCAACCGCCCACTAGGCCATCCTGGACATTCAGTCAACCAAAGGTACTTGCTCTCGGAAAAGAAATCGACTATCATACCTGTGGAAATTCTTGGCATCTTACACAAGTTCGCCGATGACAACAATCACAAAACACTCGTATTCACGGATGGGTCGAAAGGCAGGGCTAAGGTAGGCATCGGCATCACTGGACCAGGCCTTAGGCTTTCCAAGCGCCACCGGGTGGCTTCTCCATCTACTCCGCTGAAGCAATGACCATTCTGGCCGTTCTCATTATGCGTAAAGCTAGAGACGTAGTAATTATCTCAGACTCTAAATCCGCCCTTCAGTCAATTAGCAACACCCACAACTGTCCACATCAGGCCATTGACAGAATCCAACAAATCGTGGCACATCGCGTAAACATGAACTTCTCCTTCCCCCGGATTCCGGGCCACGCCAACATCCCAGGTAACGAAGAAGCAGACCGGGGCGCAAAGCAAGCCTGAGCATTGGACACTTACCCCAGCATGGAATATTCGGTAGACGATTGCAAAGCACTCCTACAACGCCACATTCGCCAGCATCACCAGAACACATGGATACAACACAACACAAATCCAACCACACCCACGACATCAAACCAACGGTAGGCACATGGAACACATCAAATCAATCTCACCGACAAAAAGAGGCCATCCTCACTAGACTTAGAACTGGTTGCACAAAACTAACAGCCTCAGCTAGAGTATGACCAACATACAACACCTCACTGCGACACCTGCAACACCACATTAAGCATATGCCACATCCTGCTAGACTATAGTAGCTTTAACTCGCAAATAACTTAAATGGCTCAACTCACTTAAAGGATTCTGCCAAAGAGAGGGCAACACCCTGCGCTTCCGTCGCTTGCCGGTGACTAGCACCCATAACTCATTCAACTGCTATTTACCTTGCAACTCATCACGTAAAACGGCTACCCAGAGGTACAGCGAACGTAGATGAGCCGAATTGCAAAACACCTTACTAACTCAACTGACAACCCTGCACGGCTTGCTCGAATGATCAACTCTGGCCGAAGCGCCCTAAAGCCCAAATAACTGACCTGCATGGCATGCTTGTAATCCGCTACTAACAGATAACGCGGCCAGTGCGGCGTGGACAATTACCTCTTGTTCGCACGGTAAGGATACCTCGGTGCTCTTCAAGAAGAGTAGGCTAAAGCCGGCACAATGGCAAAATTAACTTTACGTCACTCTCAAAACGCACTCCCACTCCCTCCCCAGCTACAAATTATCTTGCGGAGGAGTAAAGTAAAACTAAAACCATCCAGACATCAGGGAGATATCCCACACCAAGTCCCATGCGGAATTGTTGCGGTGGAAGCTTAGCCAACGCTTTGCGAAACGTCGTGGCATGAACCGCAATGCTCGCGTTCAGCATCAGGTTGCCACACATGGCCATCCGTGTCAATCTCGGGCGAGCCCAAAGCCAGCTGCTCGACGCGAACGGATGCGCTCTGATGCACAGCGGCGGTCCGCTGTTCGTTCAGCATTGTCTGGCTAGGTACTGACCGCAGTCGGCAGTGTCGAACAACTGAACACGGTTGCAACGTGCCTAACAAGCAACTGCGAATGTTTGGGTATACCTGGTGAATTGCGTCACATGCTTGTTCATTCACTTTTTCTTTATAACTGCGTTTCCCTGTATCATTTCTATATTTATTCATGTACGTATTTATTCCTCCACGAACCACGTGACTTGGATGCTGTGACCTCACCCAATGGTGGACATTGGAAAACGGCCGGACAGATACCCCTGGGTGTACCGGCGCTTCATTTCACATCCGACGATACACCATCCGCGCATGTGCGTCGAAGCGCAAATTACTCGCCTGGCCACCAGCCGAAAAGTTGAACACGTACCTACCTGGCTGGAGTCTGATTCAGCGACCGGACCTGACTTGGGCGGTAGCCTGACCGTTTGCGCACAGTAACCGGTGCACACCGCGTCCAGACGTCCTGCGACCAGACTGCTCTCCAGTTCGATGGCGGTGTGAATCGGGCTTTATGACTCACTCACATCGGCGACCGGGTTGGATTCCGACGGTAGCCTGACCATCGGCGCGCGGGAGCCGGTCCACACCGCAGCGGAACGGTCCGGTCCGGTCCGTTCAGCGGCCGGACCCAAACTTTTTCCATACAAGTTCAGTATGCCGGTCCGGTCATACGAGTTTTCCCTTGTTCAGTGGTAGTGTTAATCGGGTTTTGGCTGGCGCCGGCTGGACCTACACCGATTAAGCTCCGTGAAGCTCCGTGTTTATGAACCTTTTCGTTCATACAAAAAGTCCACATTCTTCGAAGAAAATACTGCGGTGAGAGTGATAAACATACAAATTCAAAAGGCCAGTCCATGGGTGTTTTTTTTGTATACATTGAGGGGGCAAGTGTCCCTCAATGTTGCCTTTCCTCACAATAATTTCAACTTTTAACATAGGACCCTATGGAGTGTGCCACCCAAATCCATTTCAGCCCGCTCATTGCCTCCACGTATTGCGCCCCAAATAATTTTAGCATATCAAGATCCCTGTACCAGCCCGAACTATTAAGGTATAAAGTAGAAAGTGAAGCCCTCCCAAAAAAACTTCGGGTTTCAAAGCCGTGGCGGTCGGGCTCGACCGGGCCGGTTCGCTCATATAGACTTGGCCGTTGGGCGTACATACAAGGAAGTAACTTGGTCATGATTCGCCATTGCATTCGCATTCAGTTTTCTTTGTATTAAAAAAAAAACGATAGTGACAGCCGATCATTGAACACTCATTGTATCATACCGCTGTGGGAAGATAACAAAATGGTGTGGTCTCCGACCGTTAAGTGCTATCGGAATATTATACCAACTAGCTCCTAGGCTAGGCTAAGCTAGGCTATTTGGGTAGCATTCAAGGAGGCCGCCGATTGCTCCGTGGCACTGTTGATGGAACGCTCTCTGCATCCATTTGCTAAGCCGGAAAGAAAACACAAGACAGCATAGCATTATGCTACAATGCTTATCCAATAGTTCCCCATCCCATACCTCATAGTTCCCCATCCCATATCCCATTGTTCATACATCCCATAGTTCATAGTTCATACCACATCTGACTTCAAGGACAGGAACAATGAATGTGCACACACCTCGCAGGCCAGTGTCAATGCAAGGACTGTCCCGGCAGTTTCACTCCCGGTATGAGAGCTGGTAACCGACAGTGGTATTCACTGGAGTTGGCTGGGCACCTTCATACCCTTCGTCCCGCTGTCCTTTCTGGGGTAATCTGGGTGCCTCGTCTACCACTTGACGCCACCTAAGCACCTCCATCTCTGTCAGACATCACCTGGGCGCCTCCAGACCCGACAGCAGGTTTTCTAGTGGCTGTGGGGCCGAATCGTGGTCGGGTTCGTGCTGGAGCCTCAGCTGGTGTGACCGGAGCCACTGCGATGTGCCGGGCTGTGGCCGCAGCACAGTCGTGCCAAGCAGTGGCGCCAGCGGCTGGGGCACGGCCACCGAGCCGTCAGAGTTTTGGTGCGCCTCGACCAGGGCGAGCAGTGTACGCGGCACGGCACACGCTGTGCCGTTGACGGTGTGCAGGTGGCGACCGCCCTCATCACGCACGTCCAATCGTCGACTCTGATAGTCAGTGCAGTTGCTGGCGCTGCTCACCTCGCCATACAGGCCGCGACCCGCCATCCACGCCTCCACGTCGTACTTCTGGTACGCCGCCGCACCTGCACACACATACACACGGATTGTAGACAGCGTTGCATCAACTGGGTCTAGACACAAGAAGCAACATTACCGAGGGTGGTTAAGCGCCAGCCAGTGTGCTAGCGTATTTGTGAAAGAAGTTAACAAAAACACATGGGCGATCCTACCCGAACATCATGCTTTCAAAATCTTGCAATAATATCATCTCTTCATGTCCAGGACACCAAAACATATAACTTTGAGTGAAGCAGGCTTGGACGGATGATTGAAAACGAAAGTTTCGTACTGCATTATATGCATACGCAAATATGGGCGTGGATCTCCATAGAGCATGTATGTGCCACACCAACAATTTTCAGTCTTAGCGCTACGTCTACAGGCGTGTGAGGGCCTTATGCTACATCAATGATTGCTTCACATCCACATTCATGTACGCAAAGGTTGGAAAACACAAGGTTCGCACAGCATGATAGAAGCGCAAAAGGTTCGCAACGAAGAAGTTCCGCAAGTTCGCAAGCATACGGCTCGTCAACATAAAGCTCGCATTACATAAAGTTCGCGTTACATAAGGTCCGCATACACAGGTTCGTAAGCATCCAATTCGCATAGCATAATGTTCGCAAAGCATAAGGTTCGTAAATATTAATGTTCGTACAGAATGTTCGTAACGCAGAAGGTTCGTAATGTAGAACGTTCGCACGCATAAGGTTCGCAAACATAACGTTCAGTAACATAAAGTTTGTATTGCATGAGGCTCATACGCAAAGGCGCGCCAATATATGGCTAGTAAATATATCGTTAATATGCCTTGAAGTTTGCATAGCATATTGTTGGTAGATATTAAAGTCATAACGTAAATTGTTCGAGACGCAGAAGGTTCGTAATCGATCAGGTTCATAAGCATAGTACGAGGCTAGCAAAATTAAGGTTTCTATGCACAAATGCATGGACATACGGTTGTCATGAAGTTGGTTGGTTGGTTATTTGAATTTTATGGCGCATCGACCAGGTTTGGTCATTTAGCGCCCATTTGTCATGAAGTTCGCATGACATTAGTTTTGCACATTTCAGATCATATTTTCATGTGGCAGGTTGGTAAAGTTCGACATCGGTTTTTTCTCAAACTACCACCCCCTCACAGCCGACTCCCCATTCATGAGTAAAACTTCATCGTAAATTTGGAACATGTTACGAATAGGAATGACATGATCTCCCGAAAAAGAAGAATGGCATGAAAATGCAACGAGACGGTGGAACATGTCCTTGGACGTTGTATCGTTAATTTTGGAACGTAAAGCTTTGCATAACATTTTTTCGTATATGCAAATCTTCGTGCGAATATCTTCGTTCACAAATCTTCATACGTGCGAATCTGAGTACGCGCACATCTTCGTGCGCAAATTTTCGCATGTAAACCTTGGTGCACACATCTTCTTCCGGACAAATCTTCGTATGTCAACCTACGCACCAGAGATCAGGGGTGAATCGAGGAACTTAGATCGGGAGGGTACTCGTCTAAGGATCTCTATTCCTTCTGTGGAGCAGCGCTCATCGATAATATTACGAGGAGAGGTATTCGAACCTTGACGCTAAAAAAATGAAGGGGTGGGGAATCACCGCTTAACTCATGCAGTGCGGTGCATAACTCCACTCCTCCCCGCTGATGCTTTTCTGACGCAACTTCTGATCTGTTCAAGATACCGCTAGGAAATTCGGCATACCTTCCGGGAACGGAGTGTATGCAGTCGAGACGATGCAGTGAATAACTAAATATGAGTGTAGGGACAGATAACGAATGGCAATGGCAAAACAAGTGACTTAGGTTCAGTCAATGGGTGAAATTACGAATTGAACTTTTTTTTGGTGCTGAACTCTGACATTAATATTGTTAGAAACGGATCGTGTATCCCCATTGGAGCAATTTCGAGAACACTACGTGACCTAATAGTGCTGCAGATTTCAGGTCAGGTCACCGAGATATGATCTAGAAAGTTCTGAGAGTACACGTATCGCAGGCGCTTTGGATGCATATATCGGGACAATTGCGAAGTACAAATGGTTGAATCAGGGTTTATAAGAGTAATTTGCATGGATATTTTGTTTTTGATCTGAATACAATCAAAACAAATTTGATTTCAACACATCGTTTTTTTCCAAGTTTAACAAAAATACACGAAGAAAGATGTTCAGAAAAAAATGATTGCACGTTACACACTTGTGCATACGAGTACTTGCAGGTCAAGATTTCAACGGCGCATACAGGGGATCGTCGGGCCATGGTTCCTCCCTTAGATAATATGGCGCCCATATCCTGGATCAAAGGCGCTCTATTGATCCAGAATATGGGCGCCTTGATCCAGAGATCTTCCATTGATCCGGCACAGAAGTGCGTTGGCGTCCCTCTATTGGTCCCACACCATACATTAAAGGTTAAGTGGTTATCGTACGGAGAAGGTACGTTGAATTTCAGGTCAGCGACACTCTTAGTCATGGTTGGCGCCCCTATGTTCAAGATGCCTGTACGATTGTATGCCCCTATCAAATGCCTGTACGAATGTATGACCATAGACTGTACGCCATCCTGAGCGAAATGGCGCCACTTGAAAATTTGACGACCCTCCCATAAGGCACCGGCGCCCATTGAGAATGCATCGCCCTTCGTGAATTTCCAAACACGCACTGGAACATTTGTCAATTGAAGATTTGCGCATGCAAAGATATGCGATACGAAGATCTGCCATGTGAAGATTTGCAGACGAAGAGGAAAAGAAATTAAAGAAAAGAAACCAAAAGAAACGAAAGTAAAGGTATGCCGACAAGAAACCTCATGTAGTTTTGCCACGCGCAAAAATTGGATACGAAAATTTGCGCTACACAATTTTCCGCCTACAGCTTTGCTCATACAAAGATCTGTGAGTATGAAGTTTTGTGAGTATAAAGTCTTGCGCGTACGAATCTTAGCGCGTACAGAGTTTTGCAAGTAATAAGAGTTGCTGAAGGAAGATTTTCGTACCAAGAATCACGTACGAAAATGTGTGTACGAAGATTTGCGATACAAAAGTTTGTCCAGACACCCGGTATGAGACCACAGCACATGCCTGCAGCACTGGAGTCCTGCAGCCGCCCATCCCTTTCCCTCGCTCGTTCAGCGCCAATCACCCATAATGACACCTTATCCTGGTTGTACCAAGCAGGTGTGGACACAGCATGGTCAATAACAGATGAGCCTGGTCAGCACAGCACGACAGACATGGCGGCGTCAAAGTATCGCCGACTAATTCGGGGACTCTCGACAACCGTCGACACACACCGGACAATCTATACTCGAGGGCAGCCATACCATGGTGGGTACACACGTGACTAACAACATGTTAAAAACCAAGATGCACTCGACGTTTAGTCATCCACGGTTTCGCAAGATGCTTTTCTATCAGTGCATCTATTGCTTTTTTTTCTTGAGATTAGCCAATTTCATGTATTCTGGTTCATCTATATAGAAAACAGCTGCCGTGAGATTTGTCGTACCCAATTCATTAGGAGGCATGTCGTACACTACGAAGTGTAGTGCGAGCGCTGTGAAGATACGCTGCTGAATGTGCACAAACTCGTCTAGAAGGGCTGCCGATGCCGACAGCTCGCCGGCACACACCCCGAACATCTCCACCTTGGTGAACTGGTGCACCCTGGCGACACACGGTACGTTGCGGATGCAACACTGTCAGAGTATTCGTGCTGAGACGTATTGAGAAGACTAACCCCGGACAACAAACGGCAATACAGGCACCATTCATAAAACAAGCAATTTAGAATTAACATCTTCACACCGTAACAGCACGTCAACATCGCTGTGCATCACTTACGTAGCAATAGATTAAAGGTTCTATCACTGGATTAGGTGGCTTCTCGAAAGCAAGAACCAAGAAAAGCAAAATTGCTGCCATAATTCACCTGTAGAGTCCGGATTCGCTCTCCAGGTTTGAGATCTCAGGTCGGAAGCAGCGGGAGACGGCCGCCATCCTCAAAGGCAATCGGGAGGCCGGCAGCCGACAGTGAGACAGCAGCGCTGCCAGCCCCATCTCTGCCGTGCCCGAGAGACACACATCGCCGTGGCGTCTGCTGTCCAGTGAGTACACCTGCCGACCACCAACACTGGACAATTTCAGACCGTGCCATACACAATAAGACAATCCCAAACAGACCGAATAGACCTTATCACACACTTATGCAGCCTCAGACATCATCAGACCGCATTGCACCAACAACACTGGCCTCAGGCACCCTCAGAACTTAAACTGTGCTGGGCATCACAACCCGGTCTCAGATGGCACCAGGCCCTGGCCGTAGGGGACACAATCACAGGTCTCGGACCGTGCCATACAACACCAGGCGGTCTCAGACGGCACCAGGCCCTATCACACAGACCCTCCTGGCCGTAGGGGACACAATCACAGGTCTCGGACCGTGCCATACAACACCAGGCGGTCTCAGACGGCACCAGGCCCTATCACACAGACCCTCCTGGCCGTAGGGGACACAATCACAGGTCTCGGACCGGATTCTAGGACAAATGTACGTAAGGACAAATGTACGTATGGCAGATGTACGTAAGCAAATGTACGTAGGCAAATGTACGTAAGCGCAGATGTACGTATGGCAACTGTACGTAAGCGCAGATGTACGTATGGCTAATGTACGTAAGCGCAAATGTACATATGGCAAATGTACGTACGCGCAAATGTACGTATGCGCAAAAGTACGTAAGCGCAAATGTACGTATGCGCAAATGTACGTATGTGCAATTGTACGCATGCGCAAATGTGCGTCCATTTACGCATGCGTACCTTTGGATTTACGTACATTTGGCTAGGTACATATGCCATACGTACGTTTGCGGTAGCCGGACAAATGTACGTAAACAAATGTACGTAAGCGCAGATGTACGTATAGAAACTGTACGTAAGCGCAGGTGTACGTATGGCTAGTGTACGTAAGTGCAAATGTACGTATGGCAAATGCACGTATGCGCGCTGTACGTATGCGCAAATGTACGTTAGCGCAAACGTACGTATGCGCAAAAGTACGAAAAAGTACGTAAGCGCAAAAGTACGTATGCGCAAAAGGGTGTATGCGCAAATGCACGCAAGCGCAAAAGTACGTATGCGCAAATGTACGTAAGCGAAAAAGTACGTATGCGCAAATGTACGTATGCGCAAGTGTATGTATGTACAAATGTACGTAAGCACTAATGTACGTAAGCACAAATGTACGTAAGTGTAAATGTAGGTATGCGCAAGTGTACGTAAGCGCAAATGTACGTCAGCGTAAAAGTACGTAGGCGCAAATGTGCGTAAGCGCAAAAGTACGTAAGCGCAAAAGTACGTAAGCGCAAATGTACCTAAGCGCAACAGTACGTAAACGTAAAAGAATGCAAGAGCAAATGTACGTATGAGCCAATGTACGTACATTTAGGCATACGTGCCTTTGCGTTTAAGCACATTTGGTTAGGTCCATATACCATACGTACATTTGCTCTTATGTGCATTCGCCATACGTAAATTGACGCTTAAGTAAATTTGGCATACGTACATCTGCACTTACGTACAATTGCCATGCGTGCATTTGCGCATACGTACATTTGCGCTTACGTACATTTGCGCTTACGTATTTTTGCGCATACATAAATTTGCGCTTACGTACATTTGCACATACGTACTTTTGCGCTTACGTACATTTGCGCTAACGTACATTTGCGCTTACGTACATTTGTGCTTACGTACATTTGCGCATACGTACTTTTGCGCATACGTACATTTGCGTTTACGTACATTATCCATACGTACATCTGCGCTTACGTACAATTGCCATACGTGCATTTGCCCTTACGTACATTTGCTTACGTACATTTGCGTACGTACATCTGCCATACGTACATTTGCTTTACGTACATTTGTCCGGTTACCCTCGGACCGTGCCATGCAACACCAGGTGATCTCAGACGGCACCAGGCCCTATCACACGGACCCCTCCCCCTGCCGTAGGGGACATAATCACAGGTCTCGGACCGTGTCATACACCAGGTGGCCTCAAACACCTCCACATAGTATCAGACTGCACTGGGCATCTCGCATAGCATACGACCATAGGAAGTGCATTCGGACTGCCCCATGAGAACCAGAGGGTGCTGGAAGACCTGAAACCCACAGAACAGTCTTAATCGATGGAGGACAGCCGCCATTGTTCTGTGTTCCTATATTGCCGTGTGGCTAGGTAAAGCTCTTCCGCCATGCCGGTAAAAATGGTTGATGCGAGTCAACCATTTTTACCGGCATGGCGGGAGAATATTTTAACCTGAAAATATCCATTTCACGGAAATCGCACAGCAAGCAAGGAAGTTTAAAGTTACCCCTCTTCATCCCCCTCTCCCTGTCTCTTGCTCTCTCGTTCTCTCCCCCTCATTAGATAAAATAATATGCTTCAGGAATGGAAGGAAGAGAAGGAACGATCCACAGAATACAGGTGAGGACTAAATATCCTCAATGTCACCATTTCCTATGAAAAGCACTGCATAATCATAGGTGTAAGGCATAGGTTTCTGACAATTATTGGGAGGGCACAATACATGAAGGCAAGGGGCGGGTCCAAATGGATTGAGGGGCATACCACATAAGGTCAAATGTTAACAGTTTAAATTATTGGGAGGGAAAAGCTAACACTGGAGGGAGGGGGGGGGGACAAATGTCCTCCCAAAAGCATACCAAGCTACACCCCGGTGCATAATTCTCCAGAACAACGTTTTTCATAGTCAATTGCAGTCGCCAACTTAAAGCCGAAGGTGTCCTGCTTCCACAAGTAGATGAGAGTGCAACTTTGTACACGTTAATAGGGGTCACCGGCCCCCTCAATCAGCTAGTAAAATGTGTCCTGGTTCGAAAGGCTACCTAATAATACAAAACAAGGATGGAGCAAAGGAAAACTGCAGAAAATATCAATTCTGGAGAATATGAGATATTTCCTCTTTGCATGAGGATGCCATCAATCTCCAGATTATTTGTGTTTGTATTTGCGTCGCTTAGGCCGAAATATTGTGGTTGCTGGCAGCGGTGGGGCGCATGCTGTATATGTGCGTACATGCCACCAGAACACAAAGCTCATGGTTGATGCGCTAGCCGCTGAGTCAGCGAGATATGACTTATGCCGAGATAATGTTTCATGCAGTGTGTGACATGAAAAGCGAAAAATGTACCTGGTGAGAATGCAAAGTGTTCAGGAGCGCAGGGAATCATGGCCCATCTGAGAACAATCTGCGATCGCGACACGAGTGAAGACTTGATATTTGATGAGGTGTAGGATGAACGCTCGGTGAGAAGAAACCTGATAGGGAAAAGTTGTATGATTTTTTTCGGCGACTTTCGGGACGACAATTATTCCTTCATTGCACATGACCAGGCTCAGGGCTTCTATTGGGATGCCCCAGTGCACAAAGCATCCTTTTGTTGCATATTGTAGGAATAACGACACCACACGCTGCAGAAGTTTTTATTATATTGCTGGTCATCCACAGCGCGATGCTAGTATTTTAACCTGATTTGTAAATCGTCTCTTTCCTGCGTCAAAAGTCGCATTCCAAATCTAACAAAATTCCACTACTCTGATGTTTGTGCCGCGCAAAATAGGAGCAGGTTTAATGTTGTGAGTGTTTACCATCAGTGATGACTTTCGGATTCCGTGCAACTGACATTTATTTGTCACGTTCCACAGAGAGTGCATTGGACTTTGTGGGAAGAACCTTTAAGCGTGGATAGCCAAAGAAAGCTGCAACAATCTTTATAGTAAGCAGATTCTAACAACTGACGCAACAACTAACACCCCGGTGCGGGTGATACATGCATTTGAATATAATCACTTTTCACTACCACCAAAACATCCCGATGCTATAATTCAGAAACCGTTGGTCGCATCGGCCTGAATCCTAGATCCTATCGACATAGGCGGATTCGCAGCACCCTACAAACCAATCTCCATAAAAATATTGGAGATAAGGGTGAAAGTCATTGTGGAATACCCTAGCTTTCAGAAGTCCGGGAAAGCTATTGGTGTACCTGTCCGCAAGTAATAAGCAGGATAAACTGTGGTGTGATGCAGTCCGCAGAGGAACCAGTTGCGTCGCGCAAGCTTGTGCTGTAGGGATCCCGTTCATATAAGAACCCAAATATATCACAGGAAGTTTCTAAATGTGAAACCATCACATCATTGTTACTTATTGGTAATTCTCCATCAGCAGCATACCTAGTTGGGACAATAGCCCAGCTGCTTACCAAGCAGAGCTGTGAAGCAAACTGAATGCTATGCTTTCTAGATTATATTTTCCATATGGATAATGGGTGTAGGTTACTGAAGCTGACCTGCGCCTAGTCGGCTAAAGATGACAGATGGTAATGGCGCACATCTAATACTTACCGAACGACCACTTCTATAGCAAATCATATACACCACAACATAAATATAATTGAAAATGCATCAGCGAACTGCACAACGTTCCTAACTCTAGATTATCACTTCTGGATGTAGAAATTGCACGGTATAACCCAAGAATATTATCAGCTAGCCAATTGGCGACGCCCCGGGGATTTGGTAGGGGAACGAGAGGCCTTTAGGCCCATTGAATGCCATAGGCGTAATGTTCACTAAACTTAGGGCGACCTTACCTCTCCCCCGTCCCCCGCGATGGCCACGCCCCTAAACTAACCCATTCCGATCAAACCGTCCGCGAATGACGCCCATTCAGTCACTGACATCTTCAGCGAGAAGCGAACTGTGACTCAACGGTCACAAGTACGGCTTCTATTAACTTCCATCGCTGGAAACATGAACTGAAGATATATAGCAGCATGCTTCTAAATAAGGAAATGAAAATTACCATTCTAATTAGCAGACCTGTTTGACTGTTTCAGCATCATTTCTTCACAACGTGTACATTTCTCCATACAGCGCTGACCCATTGACCCGTGCTGGAGAGGCCGGTAGGCGCTGGGCCACGGTCCAGGTCCTCAGGCAGAGGCGACCAGCCGCCTCGTCCGTATGGACTACGGCGCCATGTGGATCCGTCCGCCGCTCCAGGATGTCGGGGTCAAGGTGCTCATCCCCTGCCACACCTGGTACCGTACCACAGGTCTTCAAACTCGTTCTAAACGAGTTACGTCAACCACGAGATGCAGGCCGAGACAGCGCAGCACTACGAACAAAATGGATCAGACGGGTAAACCAGGGGACTTGACTCACCTGCTCATTGGTCAGTAGGTCATAGGGCGCGTGAATACTGAACAAGAAGTTGGATGAGCTCGGTGAAGGGATAAATAGAGACTGCACATGGCCCGGTAAACGCCTCCGCGTCGCTGACCAGTTCTCGGAGTAGCTGTGGTAATTCCAGGGAATACCGACCTCTGGCCAGTGGAGCAAACATGGCTGACCATACTGAGGGCGATTCTTGCTGAGAGGACGAATAGCAATGCTTGATAATGGATCAACCAAAAAGCAATAATCGTTCTTCACAAAAGATCGCAGAGCTTGTAGGCTCTTGATACCAAGCTATCAATATCATCATAGTGTGTCAATGTATGTAATGGAATAACCCACTTACACCTCATGAGCATTAGGTCTGCTTTACCATTTTCATGTTCCTTAACCGTAGCCAAAAGGTGGTAGTCAAATTGTATAAATTGAGCATTTGTCTCTGAAATACGAGAGTAAAATGGTCCAAGAGTTACACAACCTGCCAAACGTGCTATCCGAAGAGGAAAAGTTCCCCAGTTGAAATGGGCTACTGAGCGCGGCTCACCATGGTTCTGTCGCTGTGTACGGGCACGCCGCACGCCTCTACGACCGACGAGTTGAGAAGGTCGGGCACGGACACCAGCTGGAAGCCGGCCTTCATGAGCGTGGTGAGGGCGAACCGCACCAGCGCCATCTCCATTTGGGCGAGCTCGCACTTCAGGTACTGCCCAATCGCACACAACGCTGATGGGTATATTCGCGCACAAAATGGTATACAATTATGGTACTGAGAACAGCATCATTGAAGATCAGGACGAATGCTTTACTTTGCCCGATGAATAATGACACTTTAAGGAGTCATGCACCAAATTTAAACAATATGCGAAGACAAAGAAAAGAAAGATGACAACACACCTGCAATAGCCTTAACATTTAGGTCTTTGCGTCATTATATCTCACGGTACATTGGTGTTTGCCGTGTTTGTAATCGATGCCAACGTAACCTAATTAATGGTTTTGTAGAGTTTTCGTGAAATCCTACATGGATGCCACCAATGTTAACCTAAAACCTTACGTATGTCCTACTGCCGGTGAGTAAACCCAGGTTGTTCATTCGGAACATGTTGAGCTTGCGAGCGCGCCTCTGGAAGTCCTTGACAGGGAAGTCGAAGCGGCGTTTATGGCCGACTGTGCGCACAAGCACCATCTCGTCCGACTCGGCGACGTCACTGAGGCGGGGCCTGCTCCGATTGGGAAGTCTCAGCGCGGCCGCCACCAGCGCCGTTAGGGCGGCCGGCCGCTCCGACAGCGACGACAGCCGGTACGCCGCGTGCAGCTCGCGCACACGTCTCACGTCGCCGACGCCCTTGCGGCGGCTTACGTTGGCGGCGATCTCGTCGGTATTGTCGGGGCTCAGGATGTAGTCCCAGTCGAGTTGCGGGCTCGGCTCATCGCCCGCCCAGAAATGAGAGATGCTGGAGCACAGCCTGCGTTGAAAAGCAGCTGCCGAGCCGGGCAGTTGGACAGTAGACCACAAACGTAAGGGAATCCTGCCTGACCAGATCATCTTGAAGTTCCACGTCACCTGGAATGAATGGTTTCTCTTTACCAGTGCTTAGTGGTGGTTGTTTGAAGTTTTGGGCGTGCTCATGACTTGGTCAGTTTGTGGCAGTAACAGGAAGCCTGCTCATCTCAAAAGTCGATGTATTGTATGTATGTATGCTCGCTATCCGAACCTCGTTCGCTATCCGAATGTCTGTAGGAGTGACAGACGATGTTCAAATTGTCTCGTTGACGCAAAGCAAAGATATCTCTATGTGCAACGGATTTCCGAGTACCCCATCTCGAGGTATCCATGGCAGATGGGTTACAGTACAATGCAACCATCAATAACATGGTACAGTGGAGTAGAATGGTGTGCACAAAGAGGGCGGTTGCTTCCACTTCTAATGTAGCTGTGTGTCGCCGGTGTACGTTCATTCCTAAGATGATACAAAATAACTTCCTCTTCCCACAATTTTTTTTTTTTTTGGGGGGGATTAAAGGCGCATCGGATGTTGCTGGTCATGCAGCATCCATAAAAAAAAATGAACATCCTAGTTTGTATAGCATGGGGGCAGATTGCCTGCCTGAAGGTATCTGCTGGTTGCTCTTACTCCGGCCACGCACTTTCAATGGTAGCACGGGAGACGGAGCTACAGATATTGTAGTTTAGGGCGCATCAACTGCAAAGGTCATATAGCACGGAGCTACAGATACAAACTGTTGTGGAGTGAATATAAAAAATTACATCCAACAGAAAACTGTACACCTCAGGAAAGCATGTGGATTTCATAGCAACACAGGTGCACACAAACAGCATGTGGAGGGCAGATACAGCGGCGCCACAGTGTGCAACTTAGCTTACTGTCCCCTCCCAATGCAAATAGTCATATGTGGCCACCAATACAGAATATCAAAGGGCCACATTCTCTCATATTGCCTGCTGATAACCAGAGAAGCAATTTTCTGGAAGCATCTTGATAGCCTTCAGCCTACTGGTAGTGGGCTCAGTGTGCCACATCATGTGTCATCTGCTACAGATACTACAGATGCTATGCTATAGATGCTACACATGCTACAGATGAGGCTAAAAACTGCTAGGAAGTAGCCTCTGAATTAGAAAGAATACATGGGGGTGAAAAGTGCTGAAACAGCTTGCTTGGCAGCAGCACAAGCAAACTCATTGCCAGATATGTCTACATGACTTGATTATGCCTATGCCTCTGAATCCAACAGTGCCGCTGTTTGATCAGCTCAATGTAGGGGTGTCAGACACAATAAGATGCCTTGCACTATGGGGTGGGTGGGTATAAACACTAAAACATCAAGAAGCTGCTAAGAGAGGCCATGCTTCAGAGTTTCTGCCCCAAATCCTAAGCCAATGTGCCATGCTCATGGATTCCGGTCCGGGCGAGGTCGGCTGTTTGGGAGGCCATGTCTAATGTTAAATGTACTAATGGTCATCTTTCACTTCAGTGTCATTCCACACCTTCAGATAGGTGACATGATTTAAGCACTTAGTGCTTTTGTACCACTCTGAGAAAATGTCTAATAAAACTGTAAGATTGATTACAATAAACATTATGATGGTGATAATGATGATGCTGATGATGACATCACAGGCCATCAGCAAAGTTGGCACAGGTATGATTTCGTGCATGTTCAGGCTACTGGCTTTACAGAACCTCTGAACCATAATGCAGAAAGGCGGTAATCTTTACCTTTCGGCCGACACATACCGCCAAGGTTAGTGATTTTGAAAGAGGTGTCCATACAATGTCGCATATATTTCATGACGTCATGGCCAAAAAATGTCTGGTTTTCTGGTTTTCCAGTTAGGTTAGGTTAGATTATATTATGCTATGATACATTTTGTATATTATGCTACATTATCTTAGTCTAGGTTAGGCGGTAATCTTTACCAACACCAGACTCCTGTGACGTCACTTCCCTGACTCCTGTGATGTCACTGTTCCCCACTCTACACCTCATCACAAATCACTAACCTTGGCAGCATGTGTCGGCCAAAAGGTAAAGATTACCCAGAAAGGCTGCATTACACCTTGTGAAGGCCTCACTGGAAGCAACATGCACATCTTATCGACCATAGAGATTGTTGAGTCAGCCGAGTTATTTGACTAATTTGATCACCATATTTCTCTGGTAGTGTCCAGAGTGCAACCAAGAAGGGCCCTTGTAGCTCATAGTTGCACTGATCTTTTATGTCATGTCTCTATTATTATAATCATATAGTATGAGGGCCATGTTAGCCCAGTATTATTGCAGTTTAAGATAACCACTATACAAGTTGTACACAGTTTACCTCCATGAAGCTTACAAATGGGCTAGGTGTGGTTGAGCTAGGTTAGGGTTTTGTTGTAAGCTAGAAAATTTTGCTAAAATAATTTTGTTTCTGGAATTAAGTTTTTTTTTTCTTAAAAAACAGTTCAGGCTAGATTAGGTGGTAAAGTTGTCTCAAAAGGTTTTTTTTATAATTTTGGATCTGAAAAAATCTGAAATTTTCTTTTGACAATTTTTGGTATTATTCTGCTTTAAGGCAGTAACAGGAAAAGTTTTTACATGCATTTTCCTCCATAAAGCAAACAAATAGGTTAGGTTTGGTTAGGCTAGGTTAGCTTAGTTTTTCTTTATTTGGAAAACTCTTAAAAAAAGGCCATTTTTCATTTCCACAGAAAATAAGTGATCCCATCATCTTAGTCACCTTCATAAACATGGTAGGTACTCAAAGAAAAATTCAAGAAAAAAACAAAACCCCTTTTACGACAATAATAATGATTAGGTTAGGTTTGATTGATTGATTATTTGGGCTTAAGGGCACGCCAACTACTCGGTCATTTGGCGCCCATAGATTAGGTTAGGTTAGGCTAGATATTTCAAGGTGCATTTTTTAAAGAAAAAAAGAAGAAATATTCCATTGAAAAAATAATTTGCTTTCTTGTACGAAGGGTTAAGCTAGGTTAGGTTAGGTGGTGACATCACACTTACCACATTCATGCACATGGCATTAGAAAAAATAAATTTCCGGAAATCAGAAATTACCTTAAGTGACAAACTTACCACTAGCCCATAGTTTGAGTTGCTATCCCAACTGAGGATCCAGTGATTATCATCCTAATGACACACACAACCAGGAACATTTCATCGTAGTATGTGAGATGTTTCAACACATTCTCGAAAGAGTTTAGTAGGTATATTTACGAAGAAGGGAATTAAGTTTAGTAGAAATATTTACTAGACTTCCAGAAGTTTAGTAGCTATTGTTACTAAAGTTATCTATGGAGATATATATACAATGTGACCGGAAATGACGACAAGAAAGAGGTGGATTTTGTCCGTTAGTATTTGGATAGTCGTGGCTTTTCTTGCGTAAGTAAAGGTGGCGGGCCGCGGGCACTCGCTGTCCTTTTTTATCTTAACCCCAGTCTTGTGGTTGTGCCAGTCGGGGTCGGTGAGGGCAGGTGGGTACTTTGGTTCAGTTGTCACCATTGTTATCAGTTTGCGCTTTAGGTACCTTTATAGGTATATAGGTAGGAGGTGTACCAATGTGAAACCAGATATCAAAGAACGCAGCACCATCGTACCTAGGTAGGTAAATAGGTATATATATATACACATATATAAATATATACATATATATATATATATATATATATATATATGTATATATATATATATATATATATATATATATATATATATATATATATATATATATATATATATATATATATATATATATATATATATATATATATATATATATATATATATATATATATATATATATATATATATATATATATATATATATATGTAACTTAGAGTTAACATATGAATATGTGGTAATGGAGAGTGCTCATTAGGATGATATGTTACGAAAAACATAAACTTATGGTCACCTGCATGCAGGGACGTTGAGTAACCTTTGAATGTGTGAGGCATCTTTAACGTCATATATTATATATGGAAGCGCAATTGGCTGTGTGGCAGCTATTGGGATGACAACCCCCTGGACTCACCCTTGGCTATTGCGATCAAGAGGATGCAGATGCAAATGTTGCGAATTGGAGCAACTGTGGAGTTCTAATAGGCATATATAGGTATTTCTATATCCGTGTTAATAGTCCTTGTCTGCAATAGCAGAGAGTGTATCCTGATTCGAAAGGTGAACGACTGAATCCGAGTTCAGTAAGTAATGACCCATATGTGGGTAGTGACAGCCCAGCCAGTCGTTCCTTGAACTAATATACAGTCAAGTACCTACCTACCTACCTAGGAAGGTAGGTATCTACCTAGGAAGTAGGTAGGTACCCAGGCACCTACCTAGGTGCCTACCTTGCCACATTTTACAAACATTGAAACAAGCATTGGAAACAGATGATCCACAATGATTGCTATGTTCTAGAGGCACTTTCATAGTCTGAAAATGAAAAGGTGGAAAGAATGTTAAATTTGAAGTTTAAGGCAATGTCTGAATTCATTTCCTTTGCCAATGCAATGTTTATAAATGCAGTTAACATGATGCGATCACAAATTGCCTCTGGAAATGTATGCTTTTCAACTGGGATGTAAAATAACACCCGAAGAGGGACTTGGAGTTTGGTAATATACCGTACAAAATAATGTTGAAAATAAAGAAAAAATCAATATATCCTAATCCAGCCTAGCCTTCCATTCAAGCAAATGAATATATTTAAGGAAATGGAAAAGTTCCAAACAATTTGTTTCTAAAAAAATGTCCCAATTAAAAGTCTAATCAGCCTGACCATATGCTTTGAAGGAAAAATTTCCATTAGATAAATAATTTCCCACCAAAAAAAAAAAGGTATTTTCTGTCTCTAGCGGTGTTTTTTGGAATTTTCGGATTTTGTCCTGGAATATTGTCGGATAAAACGGATTCGAAGATGCGATCATTCGCTTTCTCCGAATGCTTACGCCTCTGTTAATCTTAGCGATAATATCTATAATGCGCCACTATATGCCACAGCACCGCTGTTGTTTGTTGCATAATTTATCCATCCTCACCTGGCACTTCCTCTCAGATGTGTGATTAAAGGTCCATTCAACACTTCACGCAGGTTGATTCAACACTTTTCATGTCAAAAATGCTTAATTTCTGCTCTTTACTCACATAGATGACACCACCATTATTTCACTCACAGACGCCGGAAAAACTAAGCAGAGCACGGCTTCCGGGCGTGATGTACGAATAGACGCCACTTATAAATATCTACACTACTTTGAAATTTATAATATATAAGTTTATATTAGTTTAGATAAGAGTAGATTGTATTTACGTTAGGTTAGGTTAGGTTTTCCTATTTAATTAATTATCATACTGTTTGCTGGAAGTCGTATTCTTTAAATATCACTTCACGGTCCGTCACGATAAACATTACGTTTGTGTTTTTAAATTCCTAAAATATATGAGTTGATATTAGTTTAGATAAGAGTAGATTGTATTAGGTTAGTTAGGTTAGGTTAAGTTAGATTTTCTGCGTATTTAATTATGAATTATCATACTATTTGTTGGAAGTCGTGGAGGATAGACGGCAGTAGACCGGGTCACAGGGGGTCACTTTGAGGTCAACAGTTTGAAATACTGGGTGTGTAGGTTGTGATCCAGTGCCATATGATATAATCAAACTTTGCTATAAGGACAACTGCTTAGCTTAGACTTCCTTAGATGCCACGGAGTTCTTCCTGGCCGGAGTTCTCTGGCTCTAAGTGTTCCAAGGCCTGCATGTTGCAGGAGAGTAGGCATCGGTGGAGAATCGAGACGTTTCGGTGTCGCCAGAAGGAAGGAGAAGAAGAGGTGTGGGTTCGACACAGCGAATTAAGCAAAAGAACTTTTCGACGGAACCCGCCTGAACCGTGGGCAAGTTGTGTTTATTAATCTGTGGTTAGATAACCACAGATTAAGGTATGTGAACGCCAGGGAAGTGCTAGCCAATCGGAAGCCTCAGTCCCATGCCTTATGACGTCATCATACCGCACCGACGTGATCTGACGTCATCGTTCAAATTGAAAAGTAAGATTACGGAGAAAACGAGTGATCGCATCTTCCGAATCACGTTCATACACATGGTATTCCGAAACAAATCCTAAAATTCCTAAAACACCGTTTAAGAAATATTTACCCCAAAAAATTGATAACTGAAACCAGAAGCCTGACTTCCATGCTAAATCAAACTGGTATTATTGTAGTTTAAGGTAACCATGAGACAAGTTTTGCATGCATCCTACCTCCATGAAGTATAAAAAGTTGATAATGTTGCGGAGAGCTGTGTTGAGCAACTAACTAACTAACATAAAGCATTACTTGTTATGATATATTACCCAACTCCAAGGTTTTTGGGGGGGTGTTTTTTTGCCTACCAACTGAAAAGTGTGCATGAGTGGTCACAACATGGTTCAGTACAATCATAAGCATTGCATGAAAACAGAAAGTCCAAGAAATCTGCCTTAATCTGCAAATCAATGATAAATTATTCATGACATAGGGCGGATGTACCACTTCCTGCACATTGAATCAACATCCTTCCCAAAGAAGTATCAATATTGTGTCACTTGATGCATGTTTGTGAAATTTGTGTTTCTCATTTCTAATCCCATCTGCTTTTACACAGGATCCAGCGTGTAATCCATGCATATCACAGCATATCCATAAATCCACACAATCCATGCATATCCAGTGTGTAAGCATAATGCTGGCTCTCACCATAACAAGCTGTGATACACAAACATCATGTAACACAATTCTAGGTCATGATATTGCCATGATATGCTCTGCATATAATACCCAATTGATAGCATGTATGTTTAGCAACACCCATGACTGTCCACATCACATCATTGATATAATCCAACAAATTGTGGGCCATAACATAAACATGAACTTTTCCTTCCTCTAGATTCCAGGCCACTCCAATATCCCAGGTAATGTCCAACCACACTCACACAATCAAACCAACGACAGCCACATGGAACATATCAAATCAATCTCACTGACAAAAAGAGGTATCCTCACTAGACAGGTTGCACAAAGCTAAAACAGCCTCAGTTAGAGGGTGACCAATACACAACACCTTGCTGTGACACCTGCAACACCACATTAAGCTAAAACAGCCTCAGTTAGAGGGTGACCAATACACAACACCTTGCTGTGACACCTGCAACACCACGTTAAGCTAAAACAGCCTCAGTTAGAGGGTGACCAATACACAACACCTTGCTGTGACACCTGCAACACCACGTTAAGCTAAAACAGCCTCAGTTAGAGGGTGACCAATACACAACACCTTGCTGTGACACCTGCAACACCACGTTAAGCTAAAACAGCCTCAGTTAGAGGGTGACCAATACACAACACCTTGCTGTGACACCTGCAACACCACGTTAAGCTAAAACAGCCTCAGTTAGAGGGTGACCAATACACAACACCTTGCTGTGACACCTCCAACACCACGTTAAGCTAAAACAGCCTCAGTTAGAGGGTGACCAATACACAACACCTTGCTGTGACACCTGCAACACCACATTAAGCATAGGCCAGATCCTGCTAGACTGCAGTAGCGTTAGCTCTCAAAGACAACCACTTAGGGCATTCTGCCAAAGAGAAGGTATCACCCTATTGCTTCTATCACTTCTTGGTAACAAACACCCAGAACTCCTTCAATTGCTGTTTGAATATCTGTATGCCACAAAACTAGCAGGAACAATGGGCACCACACCACCACCACTTGCATCAATGCACAATGCATGACCAGGAAACACTAGTAGGAAACACATAACTAGGCATCCTCGTGTGGTGTTGTCGGACATACATGAGCTGATTTGCTTCCCAATTAGATATAAATTCCGCGAATTCCGCCCCCCCCCCTAAGATCTCGGCTCCTATTAAAGCTGGTGGAACGAAATTTGCAGGGTGGATGGGTACGGTAGTGAACTCTATTGTGTGCGAATTTCATGACCTTAGGTCAATATCTTCAAGGTCAAATGAGGTCATATTTGTCAAAATTGTATTGTTTTGCGTGGCTTGGCTTGTCATTGTTATGGATCGCTGTGATTATGTTTAAATGCTCCAAAATGGGCACCAGTGATGTTTTGGACATTACTAATGATGCAATACAGATGCTAGACCCGACATTTGACCTCAGGTCACCTATATAGCAGCACTTTATCGGGTCAGTTACCTGTTCCAGTTACCGGAACCGGGCCGCCCGCCCGACTGCTCCGTCGGGCAGCTCGGCGCAGTCGGCTTCGCGAAGAAAAGAGTGAAGTACATGAATAAAGTATGGAAACGCAATGACAAGCAGTACAAATGACTAACACTAGTGCATTTATGACAACATTCCAGTTGATCAAGTTTGGTTGATTAACCTGTCATGAACTTGACCTGACTTGACCTCGGTGGCCTAACATGATCTTGAAACTATATAGCATATCAATATACTTCAAACAAGTCGCTAGTGTTGCCAAGAACACTTCCATTTTGCGAATATACAGGAAGCGCATCAGCGCCGATATTTGTGGTGTGGTGCTAGGAATTTTTTTTACTTTAACGGCCCCTAACTTGAAAAATGTTTCGACCGATTTCCATTTTTCTTGCTTTAAACGTCGCGCCGGTCATTTCTAAGCAGGTACGCAGAAAATCGCGTATATCGACCGGTAAAATTTGCAGTTGTGTACGAAAAACCGGAAGGGTGGGCGGATTTCGCCCCCCCTCCAGTGCGCGTGTTAACACGCGCCCTGGAGGGCCTCTGAAAATTACGCGCACTGGAGGGGGGGGCGGATTCCGTTATGTCATCGTTATGGATCGCTGTTATTTTATTTAAATGTTCCAAAATGGGCATCAGTGATGTTTTGGACATTACTAATGATGCAATGCGGATGCTGGACCCAACATTTGACCTCAGGTCACCTATATAGCACCACTTTATCAGGTCAGCTACCTGTTCCAGTTACCGAAACCGGGCCGCCCGCCCGACTGCTCCGTCGGGCAGCTCGGAGCAATCGGCTTCGTGAAGAAAGGAGTGAAGTACATGAATAAAGTATGGAAACGCAATGACAAACAGTACAAATGACAAACAGTAGTGCATTTATGACAACATTCCAGTGGATCAAGTTTGGTTCCATTAACCTGACTTGACCTCGGTGACCTAACATGATCTTGAAACTATACAGCATATCAATATACATCAAACAAGTCGCTAGTGTTGCCAAGAACACTTCCCTTTTGCGAATATACGGGAAGCGCATCAGCGCTGATTTTTGTCGTCTGGCGCTAGAAAATGTTTTGACTTTAGTGGCCCCTAACTTGAAAAAGTTTCGGCCGATTTCCATTTTTCTTGCTTTAAACGACGCGCCGGTCATTTCTAAGCAGGTACGCAGAAAATCGCGTATATCGACCGGTAAAATCTGCAGTTATTGACGAAAAACCGGAGGGGTGGGCGGATTTCGCCCCCCCCCCCTCCAGTGCGCGTGTTAACATACATGTCCACTTGCCTGTATATGTAACATACTCGCTTTAAAGGTGGCGGAAATGACCTTTATGGTCTGGCAAGCCTAAAAATAATTCCGCATGTATATTTTTGTTATGCTTGATATAGGTATCCCTAAATTGGGTATCTATCAAAACAAATGAAAAGGGCACAGGCATAAGTATGATATTGACCCAATACTGAGCTTCAAGGACTTCAAAAGTATTATTAACTACATTATTGAATTGTTGGAGACATATTGGTAAAAATAGTATGATGAGGAATGGTAATTTACATATTGATGGAGCAAAAATTGGTGCTGTTATCAAAATTAAAAGACATTTATTTCCCAATGTTTCAACTTGCTTGCCTTCATCATACTATTTTATCATACACACCAGGATTATACCACACCAGGATTTTATCAGATATTGCCTTTATCATACACACCAGGAAAACTAGATATGGCTTGAGACTGAAAACATGTACATGCATTTTAAAATTTCACTGTCAAATTCACTTTTTACACCTCCAACTTCAGCACCCTTTCGGAACATCACAAAGCCTTTAACACAATGCATGTTAGGTACACTATTTGATTCATGGTTTGATGCATGATACTGGGATCAGGAAAACAAATACAATTACAGGGAAATTGCAAATTATTTCTCCAGGGTCAATACATGACAATGGAATGGTCATTTTTCTCATGAGCTCAGCTGTAATACTCAGTCTTAGAAAACCGTTGATATAACAATGTTGATGTGTTGGTCATGTCCTCAGTGGCAGATAAATGAATTTAAAGTATTAAACTTTAATGAATTGAATTAAACTAAATTGTAGCCCCACACTTTTCCCATATATTTTGGGGTGGGGAAGAAGTGATAACATATATCTGCTTTGCTAAACTGCTTTTCAGGTGTTTTTGAATGTCATTTGAATGCATTTGATGTCATCATTTCCTAAAGGGTTGAATGTGAAATTAATTTAAATCTCATTAGAAAGCACAAGAAACACATTTTAAACCAAAATTGACCTAGGGGAAAATTTTATTTGCTCTGGATGATGTAGACTTAATGATATTACATGTGACACAATGATATTACACAATGATGTGACATAATGATATTACATCATCCAACATCAGGTGGATCATGTTTTATGTAATATCCAGCAAAGTTCAACTTCCCCAACATGAATTAAAAGTAATAATTTCTACTGAATTGATATGTAACTTACCATTCATCACCATGCTATTTTTACCACTTGCATTATTTCCTTAGCAAGTTCTGACATCCTAAGGGATTTATTTCAACATTTCACACCTAACAAAACACTATTATTTTAACACTAGTGCAAGTTTACCACCAAACCTAACCCCTTTGCTTGCTTCATGGAGGTAGAATGTGCATACAACTTATTTCATAGGTATCTTAAACTGCAATAATAATGAAAATACACAACAAGGAGCATGCCATGGAATGAAGCTACCTGAACTGGCTGTTTGATGAGCTTCCAATGTTTTTTAAAAGTTAACTTTACTGCGAGAGATGAGTGGATCATTGATGCTAATGTTTAAGGTATCTGCTATAAAGAAAATGAAGTAAAATTGTACTTTGAAATGCTATGGGGATTTTTTTTTTGAGAAAATAATTGTTTTGGTATGATGTTCATGGTTGTCATTAGACATGACCACTCATTTCAGTAAATATATAGGAGAAGCCCAATTTTGAGTCAACATATCTGACAAATTTATAGAACATTCAGTTCGATCATATTACATGATCCAACTGATGTTGGATTATTTGGATGTTGGATATTACATGTTACACATTCCATCTGATGTTGGGCTATGTAATATAATTATGCCATGAAATAAGTCTGCATCATCCAGGGTAAACAAATTGGCCCCAAGGTCAAGTTTGGTCAAAAAATGTTTTTATTGTGCTTTCTAATGTAATTTAAATGAATTTGACATTCAACTCTTTTGGAAATGATTACTTTTTATGATATTAGCAGATGCAAGTTGAAGTAAATAGTCCAGGGAAAGAACATACAACAGTTTACCAAGGAATATAACAGTTTACCAAGGAAAGAAAGAACAAATGCATTCAATTGACATTCAAAAACACCAGAAAAGCATTTTTAGCAATGCATATGTATGCTATCCCCTCTTTCCCCCCCCCAAAGATATGGGAAAATTGTGGGGCAAGATATGGGGTTTGGGAGGGATAATATGTAATGCAGAATAATGCAAAATTGCAAAATTGAAAGCCTACCCTAACCAAGTCTGTTGATGTTTGATTGCCTAGAACCTACTGATGTTGGATCACCTATAACCAGTGGTGCTGTTTTATATACTTTTGAGGGGCAAGTGCCCCCTCAATATTGGCTTTTTCCCCAATAATTTCACTTTTAACATGGGACCTTATGAAGTGTGCCCCCCAATCCATTTGCATTTACCCACTGCCTTTGTGTATTATGCCCCCCCCCAATAATTATCAGAACTTATAACCTTTGCCTATAATCTACTGATGTATCCTCTAAAACCTGATGTTGCGTTGCCTAAGATCTACTGAGGTTGGATTGCCTGAAACCTGCTGTTTGATCATGTAATATCATTATGTCACCAATGAAGTCTGCATCATCCACTGTGTCAATGCCAGGTGGTATGATTTCATGTCGTGAATATCTTGCTTTCATGTGATTTCTCAAATAAATGGTAGAAGAAGAAGTTGCCAAATAAGCTTCAACAAGTCCAGTCCATACATTTCTCCTCTAATTTATGCTCATAGGCTTCTTCCATATAAATACCACATCTTATTCTGGTGTTTTTTTTTTACTGTGATTTGAATTAATTTGGTATTCATTTCTTTAAGAGCTTACAACTTTTCAAGATATAAGCTATTCAAGTTGAAGCACTTTAGATCAAGTAGTCATTTCACGAAGAACAGAAGATCAAATTCATTCAAACAACTTTCAACAACACCAGAAAAACATATTTTGAACAATGCAAATACATGCTTATCCCCAACAAACTATGGGAAGGGGGAGGTGTTTGGGTGTGATAATATATAATTAAGAATAATGCAAAATTGCAATAACAGAAACCTAACCTGACCCAACCTACTGGTGTTGGATCACTTAAAGCATACTGATGTTAGATCACTTGAGGCATATGAATGTTGGATTGCCTAAACCTTACAGATGTGTGATCATCTGAAATCTATGGATGTTGGATCACCTAAAGCCTACTGATGCTTGATTGTCTAAATCCTACTCATGTGATTTGATATGATACCTACATATACTGATATACCTATACATGATTTCCAAAAGAAATGGTAGAGGAAGAAGTTGTTAGGTAATCTTCAACAATTCCAGTAATTGCATCTTCTTTTCTTTTTTTACTGATTTGAGCTCAGGACTTCTATGTAAATTCCCACATTTCTATCATAAATGCTTACTTTTCAGTTGGCAACGAACTACTGCATCATCCACCATCGCACCATAATCTGTACCATAACTTGTCCATATCAATAGCTGGTGTTTCTCAGGCTTGATAATGAAGAAATTCAACACTAGCCAGGGTTGGATTTGTGCTTCATACTCCTAGTTGTGGATGTGGTTGTGGAAAACGTGAGGGAATCTTTTACTTCCAATCAGTGACACTTGAATCTCAGTTTGCACTTTGCAGTGAGTCTTGGGCACATTATCATGGAACAGTTCATTAGTTGGTTTTACGGTGGCTTTTTTATTTGATGTCAAGGGGGCTCAGGAACAAGATAGAGTGAGCAGATGTGGCAGAATGATCAGCAATCATTAGAAGTGTTCAGTAATCCTAATTCTCATAGCAGTTTCAATAACAAAAGAGTTTTATGGGCGCCAAATGACCGTGTAGTTGGCACGTCCTGAAGGCCAAATAATGAATCAAACAAAATAGTTTGTGTAGTTGTGTAATTCCAGTAAGTTGCTGGAATAAGTGGAGTTAAACTTACAAATATCAGCAAATAACAATACACTATCTGCTTTCATGGAGACTGCACTCAGCTCTATGGGACCTGGCAGTCAACATGAATGCCAGATAGCAAATTGACACTATGGTTAAGTTAGCAAGTGATGTGGTTAAAAGCCAACTTCCAGGGCAGCAGTAGATGAAACAGCAACGAACATATACTTCATCAATGTCCACCAAGTTTATACATCCATACCTGATACCCCTGATATGTTCACACAACACAAACAATAAATTTTCACATCACAACTCAAGAGTAGGACGCTCGTGCACCGGCCGATTTGTTCAATTGCTGCATATTTGGGTATGCGTTTGGGAATATAAAATTATTTAACTAAAATTACACTAAAAACACTCCTGCATCACATTGTTTTATGCCCACTACCAAGCAATATTTGTTGTTAGTGTGAAAACTGTACTAACATATTGACAGTTTGAAACCAGTTCTGGCATAGATGCATGGCACATAGATGACATTACCATTTCCAATCCTTTGCTGCCAATACAAATGGCTTGGGGAAGGGAGGGTAAACTGGCAGAATCTGGAACTGCTGTCATTGCAGCTGGAGTGAGCTCTGCCTTTGACTGACAGAACTGACGTCGGGTGAACGGGGCTGGGCATGTATAGGTCTAATTCTAGTATTAAATGCAGGTCAAGTTGGAACAGTGCACCTGCCTGACCAATATCTATTCCATGGTTTATGGTCCGGGATGCCCGACCCAACTGATGCCAGCCCCTAACCACCATAGGAGTATTAGGGGGACTCCTGACCAGCTCAATGCTCCTGACCATCCCAGAAATATTGGCCACCGCAAGAGTTCCTCAGTAATCCGGGGTTCTTGACCAGCTTAGTGTTCCAACTTAGTTGTCCCTTTGCCCCCGGTGATCATTTGTAACTTCGTCCCTTTCTGAACAAGAAACTAGTTCTTTACATTCCAACATATGTTGCTAGGAATACTGAGCATAAAGATAATGCAATTTGGAGGTTCCCTTTTTCATTGAGGTTTATTTTGCATGGTTTATGTGCCAAATATGGTATCTTGATCTGACCTTATTCAAAGGTTGGACCCACGCTGATAATTTCCTTGTTTTTTTTCTCCTCATATCCTATCTACATGGTTCTTATGTATTGTGTATTTTCACCCATATTTTCTAGTTTCAGTTGCTCTGTATTACCATGGGCACAATGAAGTCTAATAGTTGTATGATTTGCAGATGGAGCAAGGAACGAGTGTCATCAAATCACCGGACCTAATCAATCTCAATGACACCGATACAGACGCTGAAATTCAGTACAAGGTATGTATAATGTACATTCTTATTTTAACTACTGTCCCTGAATGGATGAAGTCTTGTAGTGTAGTGTGTTTAAATTATATTTACAAATGCAAGTTTAAACCAACTTAGAAATGCTAAGAAATGCTAAAATTATGGATCTTATAAATATTATATGGTAATAATTTAACATGCAAATTATCAAAGTAATCTCTATATTAGTATACTATGCATTATTTTGCTGTGCTCTATTGTATTCTAGGAATGTATTTGGAAGTATCTTTGTTTCCTCATCAGAACAAAACTAGTTACTTCACGCAAAAAAATATTTGCGAGCGAGGGTGAAGTTCAGTGGTGTTTGATGGGCGCTAAATGATCACAATTTTGGTCGAGCCGCCCTAAAACTCAAATAACTAACTCAGTGGTGTTTGGTTGGATTGTTTGCTGTTGGTGATGATGCAAGTAGTGTATCTGGTGCCTTTACTAGTCGGCAGTGCTGCTGCCAGAAACCATGCTCGCTAAAAAAAACGCAAATCTCACTTACAGCCTGTAACAAACAAGCGAAACTGGCACTTACTGATCTCAAAAAGAAAAATTGATGTTGAAAGCAATTGCCATTAATTCTGCATCCCCACTCAAATTTCAGAATTTCAGGGCACTGAACATAGGATCTGGGTAGCTGTTTTACCTTGCAAATTATAAAGCAGGTCGGCTCATCCGCGTACGATGATACCTCTGGCCAATCGTTAACATTATGCTAATTTTTAAGGCAAGTCGGTTCATGTATGTTCGAGCTAGATAGCTATTTATTTCGCGTAGTAAAATATTCAGCTTTTCTACGTCTGACACCATTCATGGATGGTTGATTGTGTTGCTGATATGAGTGGTTGCACGAGCATACAGTGCGTGCTGGAGTGAGTGTTGGTTGTATGGTGTGTACAATGCTCCTGCTAGTTTGGTGGCGTACATATAGCAAATCAATACTAATTGGAGGAGTTCTGGGTGTATTTCACCCAGTAGCGATGCAAGCGAGAGGGTGATGTCCGTTTTTTGCAGAAGGCCTTAATTGGTTGTCTTTGGGCATCAAAGCTACTACAGTCTAGCATGATCTCGTGTATGCTCAATGTGGTGTTGCAGGTGTCACAGTGAGGTGTCCAAAAATGGTCATCCCCGAGTTCAGGCTGTGTAAGCTTTGTGCAACCAGTTCTAAGTCTAGTGAAGAGGACTTCCTTTTGGCGGTGTGATTGGCTTGATGTGTTCCTGTGTCTAAAGTTGGTTTGATGTATGTGTTAATGGCGCAGTGAGGTGTGGGGTTGTGTTGAGTCAATGTGCCCTGGTAATGATTACGCATGTGGTGTTGCAGGAGTGCTTTGCTGTCTACAGAATATTCCATGTTGGGATAAGTCCTGCAACCCCAGTTTTGAGACAATTGCGTGCATATTACTGTTCCAGTTTTGCGTGTTTTTAAGGTACCTAATTTTGTTATACCGATATCAACGATAATGATACAAACACCTATGCTGTAAACTGGCATTGTAGAATAAAGCACATAATAAGTAATCCCTTCACCTGGAATAGCGCCATGGGATGTTCGTTATCACGTTCCTGGATTCATTATGGTGAGCAAAAGTATGATGCTTGTAAACGGGATACAGTTAGAAACGAGGCATGATTACTTCACAAACACGCATCAAGAAGCACGATGTCGATACTTCTTTTGGAGGGATGTCGATTTACTGTTCAGTAAGTGGTATATTCCACCATATTTCGGGAATAATTTATCACTGCTTGGGTGCCACAGTTGTTTTATTTTTTTTTCCTCAGCGAGTTTAAATATGTTAGAACTACCGGCACTAATTCACTCCAGCTAATTTATAAAACCCCTAAAGGTGATTTTAAACCTCTTGCGACTGATGTGCATAGAACCACATTCTACTGCATCGCTCTTTCAACACTTGTCCTTGCTTCTCCAGTGCCCCTGATGACGTGTTATTGTTATTATATTGTTGCTGTTATTACGAAGGTTGTGGCTGTTATTACGAAGGTTGTGGGGCAGGATACGTCGAGTGCCCAAGTAATCCGGCTATCGGTAGTACCATTGTCAGACTATTTGAGCATATGCTGCCAAGTTTGACAATGCAGGCTGATATAATTGCTACTGAGAGTGTGCAATTTTCCAGAGCCTCAGTGCGATGAACGGAAACGCGGCTGCCGACACTGACGACCTGCGGCCGTCTGTCGACTCGCCTGTCCCGTCGTCTCCGGCCAGCGACTCGCCGAAGCCTGCACGAACCAACCATGTCCAGTGGCAGACAACGTGTGGGTGCTCAGTGCATGGGTGGAGAAGTTGGAAAATATTCATGGGGCCTAGTGCATGAAGGTAATGAGTGTTACCAATTTGGCTGGAGGGGTACCATGCTAGAATGGCAATAAGTTGATGGGACCAAGACAAAGATTGTGGGCCCAGGCTCCAGTAAAAGTATAGGCAGCTTCACCCTTGGCTCAGTGCCTTGCGATTGGGAGAGCGTTGTTACGGCTCATTGCAACTTCTGTCTGTCGTGGAGAACGGGCAGCTCATTCCTCTCCCCCACCTCCCATCATAGTCTCAGAGGAGCTGGCAACTTTGTGTGTGTCGGAAGACCTCCCTTGTGTGGCAGTATCAGGAGAGAGGAACAGAGACTGAGGGAGCGAGAGAGAGAGACGGCGATAACTAGAAAGGGATTGAGAGCGAGAGAGAGAGAGAGAGAGAGAGAGAGAGAGAGAGAGAGAGAGAGAGAGAGAGAGAGAGAGAGAGAGAGAGAGAGAGAGAGAGAGAGAGAGAGAGAGAGAGAGAGAGAGAGAGAGAGTGAGAGTGAGAGTGAGAGAGTGAGAGAGAGAGAGAGAGTGAGAGAGAGAGAGAGTGAGAGTGAGAGAGAGAGAGAGAGAGAGAGAGAGAGAGAGAGAGAGAGAGAGAGAGAGAGACACACACACACACACACACACACACAGTCTTCATTCAAATATAGTGCAAATATGTTATTGCTGAGAATTTGGTGGGGGTTTCCAGCAACTTTCTAGTCAAAGGATAATTACAAAATATCGGCAATTTTTCCTGTGGGACGACTTAAGGCTACGATTTCTCTAAATCACAAGCCTTGGCAACAAACGAGATTGAAATCAACATGTTTCTTGGATTCCTTCATCAATAATCTTTCAGAGACATATCAAAGGGTTTTAAGAGTGATAATAATATTTCTGGGATGACTCTTTTTAAAAACAATTCATGAGCTTTCGGAGCTCCTAGCGGCTCCGTCGTCAGATGGTATATTAAAAGAGAAGACAAAAAAGGTTTATAAATAAAAGGTTTTTCACAAAATTTCAAACACAGGACACGATCAGTGAGGAATGCGGCACTTCAATGCAGTAAAACATGGCAGATACTGTAAAACATCACACTTGAAACCTCCACGTAGTAAAAATACGGTAGACTATATAATGCATCACAATTAACATCCCTAATTCTCCCCACCCCTCCCCCAATACTACTGTTCGTCAATATTAGCCACTCTCCAGATGGTCGACCATTCTAAACCATTCCCGATTCAGCTCTGGTCGCGACTTTCTAGTATGGTAAGATTCTAACAGCTTTCTTCTCCTAAACTGTGTTTCATCAATAATGCTTGGGAATCTCGAAATACTAAACGTTTGTACCTGTTGCTGGTATGGGACATTAGTGCCGCACCGCTCGCTCAAAACGGCGTGGGTGTTTTCCTGCGCGTTGACTTTGGTTCAAGGTCGCTCAACAATGCAGTGTCGTGCCGCGCGAACTCCTAATTGAACAGCTGGCAGCGGAGATAAATTCCTGCCGCCAACCAGCTATGTGCTGACCAGTGGCGGATTCAGAATGTGCTCAAGTGGCAATCAGAATTGTTGTGTCCAATGCCAATTCTGGGTTAGATGCAAGCAATAGGCGGTTCTGGTTTGGATCAAAGCAATGAGCGGTTCTGGGTTAGGTCCAATGGCTAATAACAACAGATAGTCTGCATCCGTCATGGCATGTGGACGATGACGCTAATACATGTTTATACTCACGCAAAGAATCAGAGTAGAAATACTTGAGAAGTTTTATTGAGACTAAATTGCGTCGCATTCGCCGTAAAATGCTACGTGGTGAGTGCGTAAAGCAGACGTAAAACAAACGCATCGAAAACGAAAGCATTCTCTTTTTTTATCTTTTCACGACGTCCCGATTACGTTCTGTTCCGCTTACGTTCCGTTCCGCTTATGTTCCGTTCCCAAAACGCTACCAATTTGTCGGTGTGAACCGGCCTTAAGACGTCCAGACACACCTTCATGGGAAGACAGGATATACAGGGTCAGACACGGACTCATGGGACAAGACACGAACACAAATTTCAGTTTTGAAGTTTTAGTAACAGCCAGTAACAACGCGGACTTCAAAGCCTTAAATAAACTTACCGCGGCCAGGGTTTGCAATGTTAAGCTGCCCAGGATATGAACCGGAGTAATGCTCGATGGAACTATTGCTACATCCCCACTTAAATGAACTTCACTTGTGATCAGTATTCTGAAATTCTTCCAACTGGGTGCAAATTGACAACTAGCACCGTTTTTTTTATCAGACCGCTCCCAATATCATTTCCGTATTCCTATACCAAGCTACTCGTCAAGCGTCTCAGCGCCGATATATCCCACTATTGGTCAATAAGTATTACAAATATCGATAGGGGGAGAGTGAGTTTAGAGGAGTGCCGGACCGTACAGGTCATTTGCACCGCCTTTAAAGCGAGTGCGCTTTGTAAGCAGCTCTAAGGCAAGTGTACATTTGCTTTAAAGGAGTCTTGTTTATAATGTATGTGACGTTAAGGTGCTGAAGGCGGAGAGTGGGTGGGGAAACATCTCCCAGATGCTGATAGTTTCAGTTTACTATGCTCCTCCGCAAGATACTTTGTAACTGGGGTGGGGGAGGGTTAACAAGAAAGTTGATTTTGCTGGGATGTCAGCCTTAGCCTACTCTTGAAAAAAAACACCGAGGTGTATTTACCGCACGGTCAAGGAGGTAATTTTCCGCACCGCCTACCACGCCGGCTGTCGCGTGTTTGTTGTTGGTAGTGGTTAGTAGCAGCATGCTTTCACGCAGGATTATGCGTGAGGTTAGTACGGTGTTTTTTAGGTTCAGAATAGCCTAGTGAGCGGTCGAGCTGTAGTGGTTGGCACTGAGAGGTGATCTGTAAGAACCGTGGCAATTTGAGCACTAAATGGTGGCAGTTTGCAGCTTAATGGCCTCTTGTCGTATCTGTCGAGCTTAAAGCATGGCTGTTCCGGCAATTTTCAGTGGATTTGATTTGAATGTGGTAGCGGCACAGCTGTTGTGTCCTGAAGCGGTGAGGTGTGTCTGACTGCACTAGAAGACTGGCTATTGGTGTGGCGCTGAGGGCTCCTGTGGCTGCTTTGATGCAGTTGTTTTGGGTGGATTTTAATTTCGTCCAATTGTTGGCGAAATGGTAGCAAAGATTATGTTGTATTCTAGGATTTGTCGGATTAGTGATTTGTTGAGTTGCGGTAGTGTTTTCCTGTATCCGCCCCAATCTGTGACAGCTAGTGCACTTAGTATGTTGCCGCGCTTTGCGTATCTCTTCGAAATGGTAGTGGTATGTGTGTTGAAGCTAAGGTTTTGGTCTCTGGGTTAAGGTTTCAAGTCCTAAGATTTTGAAACTTTTCACCTGTTCGATGGCTTTGCCGTCGATGTTAAGGAATGTTGTGAGTTGGGGTCGGAGGCGACTATATGTGACTGTGACCGATTTTTTTTTCTGCAGACAGTGAAGCCCCAAGTTTTGCATCACTGCTATATGGTTTAGAGCTGTTTAAATGGTTTTCTCGGCTTTCAGGAAGCATTTTGCTGTTGTCCAAATGGTTACATCGTCCGCGAAAAGTGAATATTGAAGTGATATGTCGGTGTGATCAGCAAGTATGCCGTTAATCATGATGAGGAAAAGGCTCGTCGAGAGCACGCTCACCAATGCCAGGCCTTGGTCGTGAGGTGTGGTGCTTGATGTGACGCTGCCGCATCTGACCTTAAGGCCCTGTCTCTGAGGAAGTTGAGAATGAGGCGTACCATTTGTCCACGTAGGCCTATCTTGTTTGTGTCTTGATTGTGTGTGTCAGTGCGGACTTGTGTACTCGGTTGAATGTAACAGTGATGTCTAAGTATGCAACTATTGTGCGTTTGATGCGTAAACCACTTTCGATGTCGTGCACTAACCTAATGAGATTGTCTGTGATTGGCTCTTTACGCTGGAAGCCGCATTTAAATTCGTCGAGCTGGTCGTTGTGTTCTGGAATGTTTCGCAATCGTGTGTTGACCATGCTCTCGACCAGTTTTTAGCGCGGCCAGTAAGTGAGTCTATCCTGTCTTTTTGGGGTGGAACGATCTTTCTGTGGCTTTGGTAATGGGATGACTATACTTTCCTGCCGGAAAGGTGTCGCTTGGGTACAGATCGTTAATGCTTGCTAGTAAGTACGTTAGATGATTTTTGCTGAGATGATTGAAAACTGGTAATGAATGACGTCCGACCCATCCGACGTGTTTCCACACTTGCTGAGGGCAATGTGTAATTTGTGCATTGTGATGGATTGGTTGCAGTCTTCTGTGTTGTTAGAGTTGAAATTTATGTTAGAGGCGAGGGCACCCAGAGAGTTTACTATGATGGTGTCGTAGGTGTTGTTGCTAGATACGCTGGCACAATGTAGTTTAAAATGGTCTATGACTTGTTGTGGGTCAGTAATGTGCTGTCCTCTCACCGTCAGCTGGTGAAAGGGGCCTGATGGTAGGCGTTTCAGGTTGAATCACTTCATCAGTTCTCAGATCCTGCCGGTTGGGGTGAACCTGCTGAAATGTGACGCGGGAGATTGCCAACAGTTTTGCTGTTGCTGTTCGAATTGTTTACCGGCAGTGTTTTTGGGACTGTCTGTATGCTGATAGGTGTGCTTAAGATGCGTGTGCTTTGCACACGCATCTTGTGTACTGTTTGTCGGCGCGACGCCAGGTGGCGATTGCTGTTTGACAGTCCGAGGGCCTCGATGGTGCTGATGTCTTTTTCATAGGTTTATTACTTTTCGGAGTGAGTCTCGTGCTGCTGAGCTGATGGTCCTGAGTTTGTTTCTATTTTGCTGTTCTCTGAACTTGCAACGTTAAGGTCCACCTGATCCTAAAATGTTGTCCAATCCGTTATTTTCCAAGTTCCAAGATGGTCTGATCAGTTTGGTGTGGTGGATAGCGTCCGTGCTGAGCCAAATTATGATTGAGTATTGGTTGCTCAGCATGAGGTCGTCTGAGACTGGCCAATCAAATAGTGAGCAGTTCGTCGTAGAGCAATCGTTGGGAGCAGCACGGTACATCAATGTAACTGTCAGAACCTCCTAAGGTTGGGTTGTGGCGGGTGGTGGTCCCGGTGTGTAGAAGTACTAAGTCCCCCCCCTCCCCGACGAGGCACCACATTTCCGTGGTGGGGGATTGCGTGCCCCAATGATCTGGCTCCCACCTTACCGGTGAGTTGACAGACTAAGAGTGCTTCACTCGTCCCTCCATCCATATGCTCCCATTCCAATGCCCATCCCATCTCAACACCCATGTCCTTCACCTGGCCCTGCAACACCAACTATCCCTACTATGAGCAGGTGGGACAACTTCTCCGGTCCTGCCCCCAGCTCAGTTTTATCGGGGAAGTCGCGCCCCCTCGGCCCGTCCCCCGGGGTTGACGGAGTCCTGGAGGCTGAGGTCCCCCGTCGCACGGTGCTAGTTGTGACGGGGTGAGCAACACGCCTCTTTGGTCCCGATATCCCGGAGGGGCGGGCGGGCCCGTAGGACCCCACACGGGCCAAGCGACTTGTCGCCTCAGGCCGAAGCTCTGGGCCCCAGCCCAGTACCTGCTGGCCTGGTCGGCAGGGGTCAAGGTGTGGGCGGCGCTGGATCCCGGTCGGGGTGGTGAGTCTCTCTCTCTCCCGGCCGTGGGACGGCGTCGCCTGCCCCGTGTAGCACCTCGGACGCCTGGCGTCCTCCCGTCCGCGGGACCCAGGCGTCCCCCAGTAGGGCCCCTATGTGGTGGGGCGCCTGAGGAGTTGAAACAGACACTGCATGGCATCAACCAAAAAAAAAAAAAAAAACTTCTGGTTCCTCTCGTAGGGGCAAGACAAATAGTTATTCTGCCCCCCGCATTCTCATCTTTAGACGTCAGACGAGGTGCCTCGCCTCGTTGTCGCCCTTCCAAAGGCGAGACGGGTGCTACCGATTTAGGAAGATCCTGCGCTGTGAGAAGTTGAGGGACGATTCCTTGGAGGTGGAGTTCGCGCTGGCGGGAGAGGCGGAGACCGCACTACAGATGTCCGAGTTTATATATAGTGTTCGGAAGGGTGATATGAGGGTCGCGAGTCTATCCCAATTGTCATAGAGCCTCACAAAACAAAGAATACCTCACGAGGCGTGATAAACTGCTTCAACCTACGACATGTGCCAGAGGAGGAGATTGTGGATGGACTGCCTGAGTTTGGTGTGACTGGAGCTAGGAAGATGAAGGTGAGGAGAGGAGCGGAATTGATTTCAACGAACATCATCTTAACATTTAACACCACAGATCTCCCCCCTGAAATCAGGGTGGGCTACGTCCGAATCAAGGTCAGAGTCTTTTTCCCTATTCCGATGAAATATTTTAAGTGTCAGAGATTTGGTCACACGAACCAATATTGTTGAAACCGTCCTGTATGTGGTAGATGTGCCTCCTATGACCATGCTAGTGAGTGCTGCACCTCGGAGACGATATTTTGCATGAACTGTGGCGGGGGATAAGATCCCCACCCTTCATACGACCGAACATGTCCATGCTATTTGAGAAAGAAAAGGAGATAATATCAATAAAGCACACCCAAAAAGTTACATTTCGAGAGGCTAGAGATATTTATGACCATGCGCATCCGAAAATCTCATATGCAGCGAAAGTTACAAACTCTATGTCAACCCCGCAACACACTGACATCAGAACGAGTGACCTCATGGACCAACTGAGCATTCTTCTCCGGAAATTTGGTCTGTCTGTCCCCTCGCCAACAAAACGAACGGCACCATCTCGCTCCCTGAGAGCCGGTGACGTGGAGCCACCGTCCTCCGAAGCCGACGTAGACAGACCAGGAGCGCTTCCTGAGCAGGCTTCCACAGCCCCGAAAAAGAGACCGGCTCCACTGAGTGTTGCTTCACTCGCCACAGCGCCCCTGGGGAAGGAGGGGGGGGGAGGGGCGTGAAGCACAGAGGAGGAAGCGTCCTATCAAGTCACCGGTGCCCACATCATCGCCTACCACCAACACGACAGCGTCGTACCCGACTTCAACATGCAAGCCCGCCACCCGCTCTCCCCCAGGCATCTAGACACCCCTTGGCGGTTGAGCCAAGCATCCCACGAGTTGTGGTGCGCCCTGAAGCCCCAGACTTGGGGGGGGGGGGAGCCGTGGACGTACAGCCTGACGGCTGTCCGTTCCCTGGAGCCCGGAGCCTGGGGGTCAAAATTATACGAGTTGTAGAATTACTAGACGAAATGGGTAAGACTACTGTTTTCCGCTGGATCCCCAGTCACGTTGGACTAGCTGGGAATGAAGCTGCCGACATGGCTGCGAAGGCCGCTATCAATAGTGGCCGCGTAGTTTCGCTATTACTCCCTCCAAGAGATTTCTACCCATCTATGTCATCGTTTATGCAATCAGAATGGCAACAACTCTGGAGTTCTAAATGTAATAAACTAAGGGTCTTGAAGCCGACACTAGGGCTGTGGTGGTCATCGCATCGGGTCGAACGATGGGAAGTAGTTGCGCTTTGTCGTGTAAGAATCGGACACACCCTAGCCACACACAGCTACTTACTGTCTGGAGGTGACCGACCCTTGTGCCCACGCTGTTCTGCCCTGCTTACCGTACACCATGTCATTGTAGCATGTTCAGCGCTGGAACCTCTACGCCGCCAGTATTTTGGAAGAGCGAGCACCAACTCCTTGCGTATGCTACTGGGTGACGACTCTGAGGTCGTGACGTCCAGTAGCATCTTTGAATTCCTTCGACAAGCAAATTTCGATGTTATATATCATCCATGATAGCCAATACTCTACTTGTACTACTATCTGATTTGAAGGATATAACATTCTAGATTCCATCTAATCATTGTTATGAGCACAAAATGACCTTGTTGTCGACGTGCCCCTAAACATCAACTCATCATCATCCTGGCAAAGGTATGTCGGAGGCCTCTCCTCTTCGACCCCCTCAGCGGAGGTGTGTACGCTTATAAGGCGAATCTCTGGTCAATGTAGCTCCCCTCAACTACCTGTCTTGCGAGTGGCAGGCCACACCATCTTTCAACCATCCGAAGTCGCAAATGAAATTGGCCGCACGATATCACGACGCAGCAACTCAGGAAATGTAGACCCAGACTTCCTGCGCTACCGCTCCCATGGTGAGAAAGTGAGATTGGACTTTTCCACATCAAAACGGCTCGAATACAACGAGCCATTCACTTAGGCCGAACTAGTCTCGGCACTTGCTTTGTTACGGGTTATGTCTGAGGGTCCTGACAGGATACACAATTAAATTTTGCGCCACCTGCCAGAATGTGCTCAGGACGTCTTATTGGTCACACTATATTCCCTGTCGAAAAGTGTCACTTTCCCGGAAGCATGGAGAGAGGCCACTATTATGCCTGTTTTAAAGCCAGGGAAGGGTGGACACGGTCCATTGCACTGCCGCCCTATTTCCTTGACATCGTTAATATGCCAACTGATAGAGAAGATGGTGAATGTTCGCTTAGGATGGTACTTGGAAGACAGGAACATTTTAACAAGCTGTCAGTGTGCTTTTAGAAAACACCGTGGCACGGTAGACCATCTTATCACCCTTGATACTAACATACTGACATTCGTGCTGCTTTCATCAAGAAGCAACATGTTGGAGCAGTGTTCTTCGACATTGATGGAGCCTTCGACACGGCATGGCGTCATGGCATACTTGCAAAAAATTCACGAATGCGGCCTCCGTAGCCCTCTAGTAATGTTCCTTCGTAACTATCTAACAGACCGCCGATTCCGCGTTCGGATCGGCAACCAATTTTCAGACTGGCTCCAGCAAGTGAACGGAGTGCCGCAGGGCCGAGTTCTCAGTGTGACTGTTTGCTCTTATCATTAATGGCATCGCCTGCACACTGCCACCATTTATCAGTAGTTTGCTTTTCGCAGACAGCTTTGCAATCTGGACGACGAGCATTTTCGCGCCGGCGTTACAGAGGAGGCTACAGCTTGCTGTTTCCCGCTTGGAGCGCTGGGCTAATGTGAGCGGTTTCCGCTTTTCCACCGGGAAAATGGTCGCCATGCATTTCTGCCGACGTCAGAGGTGTCCAAATATGACAATCATGTTGTACAAGTCAACAATTCCTACAAAGCCTGTGGTCAGGTTCCTTGGTCTCCTTCTTGACTGTCGCTTGACGTATCGGGATTATTTTAAGATGCTCCGGGAGAACTGTTTTAGAACTCTGAACATTCTTAATGTTGTATCACGTACGTCGTACGGTGCTGACAGACGCACACTAATGCTACTATATAGATCTTTGGTCCGTTCTAAACTGGACTATGCGTGCTTCGTTTATGACAGTCGGAAAAGCGTCGGCAAAGCGTCGGCAAAGCGAACGTTGGACACAATCCATCACACCTCTCTACGCATTGCTACAGGTTGCTTTTGCACGTCACCAATAGTGAGTCTTCTGGTGGAGGCCAACGAGCCGTGCCTGGCTATGCGTCGAGAGCTGCTTGGCATGCGTTATGCGTGCAAGCTGCGCCAGTTCCCCGATCACCCCACCTATCGGTCAGTGTTTTCCCGACATACCCTGGCTATGTTCAGAGGGAGGCGACAGGGGACGTCTGCCCCTTTCTGCGTGAGAATCCAAGCGCTCTTCGCGGACAGCCCTATACAATTGCGTGGTGTAATGCGTGTGGACTCTTTAACAAAAAACTAATCCCTGGAGACTGAGCACTCCAAATATCGATGTGTTGCTGACATCTCTGGGGAAGGGTGCCAGCATTCCTCTAGAACACAAGCTAAAGGCACTGGAACTTATATCGCCATACCGAGACTACACTCCGACATATACAGATGGATCAAAGACGGACGCTGGTGTTGGTAGCGATTTTGTAACTAATACCGCAACACGAACGCTTTCTCTCCCGCGACTGCATCAGTGTACACATCTGAGCTGGTCGCCATCAGCAAGACACAGAGTTTTATTGAGGTCGGACATGATGAACTGCACGTGATATATAGTGACTCGCTTAGTAGCCTATTAACGCTGAGGGAGTTTTACACATCGAACACATTGGTATAAAGCGTCTTATCTAGACTCACGACACTGAACATGGAAGGTAAACAGGTGGTATTCTGTTGGCTTCCAAGCCATGTGGGAATCAGTGGAAATGTGGCTGCTGACGCCGCAGCGAAGCGTGCTGCTTGTGCCCGACCTGTTGTGTATGTTTTGCGAAGCTCGCGGGTCGGCGGTGGCGCAAGGCCATTCTATCATTGTCCTTGCTGCAGCACAACCGAATGCCCCCACCCCCACCCATCGCACCCGTGCGTCGGTAGATAAGTGGCTAAGCTGAGCGAGCGTCTAGGGACCAGAGGTACGGGGTTCGATCCCCGAAATTCCCGCCCTCTGTCAGGACGAGAGGCAAGCGACGCCATATGATCTCAGCTGCTTAGTGCGTCGTAGGCCCACAAACAACAACTAAAAGATGGACAGGCCAGAGCCAGCACATCTCGCATGGATTCTGTGATAACAGTCTACGTCGCTGTCAAAGGCAGCAGTATCCGGCTCACCTATGGACATTTTAGCGGTTTGGTTAAAAGGAGTTCCTTGGGAGTAACATGCACAGCACACACACACACACACACACACACACACACACACACACACACACACACACACACACACACACACACACACAGCTCAGCACCTCTGTGACTCTACCGGGGGCTGACGTCCCCCTGTGGTAGTGTGGGAGCTGCTCCCTTTGTGGCAGTGTTGAACGGTCTGACCATGTTCGTCCTGTGGCAGTGTTGAACGGTTTACCCATGTTCGTCCTTTGGCAGTGTTGGAGGGTCTGACCGTATCCGTCCTGTGGTAGTGTTTGAGTGTCTGACCGTGTTCATCCTGTGGTAGTATTGGAGGGTTTGACCGTGTTCGTCCTGTGGCAGTTTTGGAGGGTTGGACCGTGTTCGTCCTGTGACAGTGTTGGAGGGTTTGACCGTGTTCGTCCTGTGACCGTGTTGGATGCTCTGACCATGTTCGTCCTGTGGCAGTGTTGGAGGGTCTGATCATGTTCGTCCTGTGGTAGTATTGGAGGGTTTGACCGTGTTCGTCCTGTGGCAGTTTTGGAGGGCTTGACCGTGTTAGTCCTGTGGCAGTGTTGGTGGGTCTGACCTGCTCGTCATGTAGCAGTGTTGGAGGGTCTGACCGTGTTCGTCATGTGGCAGTGTTGGAGGGTTTGACCGTGTTCGTCCTGTGGTAGTGTTGGAGGGTCTGACCGTGTTCGTCCTGTGGCAGTGTTGGATGGTTTGACCGTGTTCGTCCTGTGGCAGTGTTGGATGCTCTGACCATGTTCGTCCTGTGGCAGTGTTGGAGGGTCTGATCATGTTCGTCCTGTGGTAGTATTGGAGGGTTTGACCGTGTTCGTCCTGTGGCAGTGTTGGAGGGTCTGACCGTGTTGGTCCTGTGGTAGTGTTGGAGGGTCTGACCTGCTCGTCATGTGGCAGTGTTGGAGGGTCTGACCGTGTTCGTCCTGTGGCAGTGTTGGATGCTCTGATCATGTTCGTCCTGTGGCAGTGTTGGAGGGTTTGACCGTGTTCGTCCTGTGACAGTGTTGGATGCTCTGACCGTGTTCGTCCTGTGGCAGTGTTGGAGGGTCTGATCATGTTCGTCCTGTGGCAGTGTTGGAGGGTCTGACCGTGTTGGTCCTGTGGTAGTGTTGGAGGGTCTGACCTGCTCGTCATGTGGCAGTGTTGGAGGGTCTGACCGTGTTCGTCATGTGTCAGTGTTGGAGGGTCTGACCGTGTTCGTCCTGTGGCAGTGTTGGAGGGTCTGACCGTGTTCGTCATGTGGCAGTGTTGGAGGGTCTGACCGTGTTCGTCATGTGGCAGTGTTGGAGGGTCTGACCGTGTTCGTCATGTGGCAGTGTTGGAGGGTCTGACCGTGTTCGTCATGTGGCGGTGTTGGAGGGTCTGACCGTGTTCGTCATGTGGCAGTGTTGGAGGGTCTGACCGTGTTCGTCATGTGGCAGTGTTGGAGGGTCTGACCGTGTTCGTCATGTGGCAGTGTTGGAGGAGCGGCGACAGCTACTGGCCACTGAGGGCGAGTCGTCCGATCGGCACTCGTCAGAGGATGAGGTGGACGTGTGGACGGTAAGCTCCGAGCAGCGACACTACTACGTGCAGCAGTTCCTGGCCCTACAACCCGAGCTGTCTGGCCTCGTGCCGGGACACATCGCCAAGGCGTTCTTCGAGAAGAGCAAACTGCCCGTGGTCGCCCTGAGCAAAATCTGGTACGTTCTGCCACTTTCAGATTATTTTGCATTCGTGGAGCTGAAGAAGGCATGCTCCTGCATGCAGTTTATTGTCCTAAGTACGTTTCGGGTATTCTAAATACCATAAATGTCCCAGGATGAATCTTTTTTTTTAACCGTCGATCAGCTTTGTCGTTTTTTTTCGGACAGAGGGTTAAAAACAATTTTGTTGCAAAAGTTCTCACATGTCCCTTTCTAGAAGGATGTAAAATTTTAACCTGCGATTGGATGTTTAATGTTTTAGTGGACCTATCACGCTTTTTGCTCAGAACATTAATGTTGTTTGTTCTTTCCGAGACCAAGAACTAACATATTTCGACACAATAATTAGTTTTTTTTTGTTTCTCGAGTTTTCCATTCGAGCACCATTGTACTCCGAGCAGTGTTGGATTCTCATTTCTCAGTCTTGAAGTTGGAGTGCAAAATCCTCGGGCTCGCGAAAACATGACGTACACGATTGGTGAACCTAGATAATGAATTGTATAAACTTAGGTAAGTTTAATGAAAGATGGTATTACTTTTAATCATTAAAGCAGTTTGTACTATCTTTCAAAAGTTTGGCTTGAAATAGACCAAGTTCGGACATAAAATATTGTATTAGTGCATCTATACGTGCAATATGCAATACATCGCGGTGCCTTGTTGGCTGTCTTGCCATACTTGGCAGACTGGCAACAATGATTGCATATTGCGTACATTATGCATCTTGTGTTGCAGACCGTAATAAGTTTTATATTCAGCATTACATATATGGGTGTTGCATGTAGTTCATTGATTGTAACTTTAAAACTTAGCATACCCCGACCATTAATCTTCCTCAGCCTACAGCAACAGCAGGTAGCCACATTCATTCGCCTAAGAAACATGGGGAGAACAACGAGAAAGAAACAAGTCTGCAACAGGTGTGAAAATAATAGGAGTTACAGACGATAAAATCCAGCACGCAGCATTACTTAATACAACGAAGAATGGCTCTTAGATGCTCCTGGGTTTTAGACATTGCGTGTAAAGAAAGCATACGACCTTCAATATACCGTCAATATACCTCAATATACCGTCATTGGGGGCCCGAAACGTCGGATCCTCTGTCTCCTCAAATTGTATATATACATGGCACTGTTATAGACTAGTAATGCAGAATGCCTACACATACATCTATATGCAGGCTATCAAAGCTTCATTGAGAGACGTCTGGTAATGGGTAAGCAAACGCTTGCAATGGCCCATAGACTCACGTAAGGGCATCGACGCATTCGTAATGACGCGTACACGTTCGTAAGGGCCTCCAGACGTTGATAAGAGTCCCTATGCGTTCGTAAGAGCCCGTAGACATTCGTAAAGGCCCATAGACATTCGTAATAGCCTGAAGGCGTTCGCAGGGATCAGTAGAGGTTCGTAAGAGCCCGTGAGCCGGTGGGCTCGTAGGCATTCTTAACGGCCCGTGAGCCCGTAGACGTCCGCAACAACGGTCCTTTGGCGTTTGTAAGGGCCAACACTCATTCGTAGGGGCCCGTATGCGTTTGTGAGCGCCTGCAGACGTTCGTAAATGCCCGACGAAATTCGTAAGGGATCGTGGACGTTCATAAAGACCTGTAGACATTCGTAAGGGCCCGTATGCATAAGCGCCCATAAACGTCCGCAAGGGCCAGTACAAGTTCGTAAGGGCCCGTAAACGTTGATAAGGGTCCGTATTCGTTCGTGAGGGCCCGTAGACTTTGGGGTCCGACAACAGCCTCAGCTGCCATACAAATGTGTTGACCTGGCTGCCATAAAAATGTGACCTGGCTACCTCGTTGATGATTACGTGCGGATCAATGGCCACCCCCGCTCCCTTGGCTACGTCCCTGGTTGCAAGTGGTCATAAAGAAGTTCCAACACTTGACAAGCCGAACACTGATGGGGACACAAAAGTGCCGATGTACGAAAATGATTAGAGGTTCGTTACAATCATCTCAGGAAAAATCAAAACAACCTGCTCCGGACAAAAATCGGTTAAGCGGAAAAGGGTTCTTCCGACCGTTTTTCCAGATAGGTAGATAGGTACCATCTCGATATTGGGGTGGCTCAGAGCGCCAAGTCGCTTAACCAGCACAAACGCCAACAGTACGTTGAGCTTCCGGGGTAAAGCCCCCCACAAGTATATCAAGCGATCCTCTCCTGAATAACAGTAAGTGTCTAAATGCATTACCTGATTCTTCGAGGTTCAACACGCACTGGCACTTGCTGGCACTGCACTGCCACTGACACGGCCTTACATGACCCTGATCCCTGATCTCCAGAGTCCTTTCTATACTGAGACGTCCTTTCACCAGCCACCGGCACTATCTGGCACTGCACCGCCAATGACACAACCTTACATGACCCTGATCCCTGATCACCTCTATACTGAGACTTCCTCTCACCAGCCACCGGCACTATCTGGCACTGCACCGCCACTGACACGGCCTTACATGGCCCTGATCTCTCATCACCCTCATACTGATACGTCCTCTCACCAGCCACCTTCTTCTATTTGAGTTTCTAGATTGAGGTATGAATCTAGAAAATCTAGAAGGTTCTTCTAGATTGAGGTAAAAACAGGTTGTAATTCATGGTGCACTAAAATACACTACCTGTGTACTCAGGAACGTGGCAAGAAATTACCCAAGGGCCGGTCGCCGCCCCTATCCCTGCTGTCCCCTTGGCTAATTCCCCGCGGCAGGACAAAAGAGCTAAAGTAGTAAGGGCAGAAAGCCTATGGTCGTATCAGGCCAACGTTATCTAAAATGCATTGCTCGGAAACTAGTGGGCCGATTTGAAGGAACAAAAGGGCGTTCAACAGCTCTGGTACATGCGATCTTGTAAGAACTGCAGTGATAGTAATAACAATATATTCCATTTTACTGGATATGCATGTAAATACACATTTCCATCCCATGCATGCAAACAGCAAACAACAAAAATGTTCGACAGCTCACATGTGATATCACGTTCAGAAACTGATATGCGGTCTGAGCAATGGCACAGCCAGGATTTTCTGAAGAGAGGAGGGAACGACAAAGAAAATCTGAGTTGATGGACAACGATTTCGGTGCGCAAACGCGCCAACAATTTCTGGTTTGGTGTGGTGCAAATTCCACAAGTTTCTGCTTCACCAAGTGTACTTTTAGGGGGCTCCCCCTTCACAGCACCTCTAAGTCGCTCTTCCATCTAAGTCGCTTGCGCAAACCGCACACATGATCACAGTGACTCTTGTAGTCGTGCTGGTCAATCAGCCCCGCTCCACAATCCGTGCAGTGACCCCTGGAGCCGCCAATGCCACTGCTGATGCCACTAACCACTGACACAACCACCACTGACGCCACCACCGCACCGCACCGCAAAACGGTCGTCCCGCTGCCGCTCTCCCGCCTCCCGACGTGGTATGCACTGCTGTATCTTTCAAGCCATAGCTCACTCATCTTTATAGATCACTGCTTGAAATTTGGTATGGACATGCTTCATAGTCATGTCTTGTACAATTTGCTTCATTTTGTTTAGGTATTTGGAATATATGGATGAAGTTGTACGTTTCGTGAATTTTATCACATTTACTATCAAATGGATGGTTCGAACCCGGAACCAAACCGAGATTATGTGTCTTTTACTCCAATTATGCTTGTGGTACACATTTCTATCTGTCCACCTGATTTATATGTGAGAACGATATTAAAGCTTTCCCCGTAGAGAACGCAGTGGAGATAGGTCCTTGCAGTGGAATGTCGACATGCTTCGCCATACGCAGAGGACTAGTACTGGCTGAGCCAGGACGCTTGACTATATTCTTTCTCGGTGTGTGTTGTAAAATTAGGTAATCTGCGATGGAAGTACTTCCAATGCCGGCTCTTTCGGCGCCTTTACCGATGGCGGGCGGTCACGTTTCTTCGTCAGGAACTTGGCTGATGTAACTCGGGACGGCTGTCTATGTCTGGAGGAGTTCATCACGGCCATGCACCTGGTGGTGCTCAGGAGAAACCGGATTGATGTGCCCGACCATCTGCCCCCGTCGCTTGTGCCTAAGGTGAGCAGACCGCGGGTAGTGGAAGACGGTGCCAATGACTGGGCTTCTCCCATTGCCACCACTAATCCGATTTAAGACATCAATCCGGTTTACGCAAGTCATCGAAACACGTGACAAAATTCCCAATCCTGATACTAATCGGGCTCTAACCCGAGGAATGTTGCAGCTAAGTGCCAGCAAGGACGGATACATATACACACACATACACACACATACATACATATATGTATATATATATATATATATATATATATATATATATATATATATATATATATATATACGACATATATTATTACTATAAGGAAAAATTTCCGGTAGAGAAGCCGACACTTTGCCCGAGTTTCGCTACGCTGCGACAAAAACGACTTTCCAATTACGGATAATTATCGCTTCCAGGTGAATCTATCATCGCATATTCGACGCTCGCATCGCATATGCTTTCGCCGTAATCATGGATGCCCTGAATCATTACAAATATGCCTTTTCCGGCGTCAAAAGTGGCCCAAAGTCTGACTTTCCAATCGGCGATTTTGTGCACCGCACTCTGTGCAGGCGGATCGGCTTTTACACCGCCGCATTGGAGTGTATTGGAAATTAAGAACGATATTGCCGGTGAGCTGCCGCAAAGCATCGTATGATCGTTATTCGTTGATAACTGCGATCCGGTCCTCTGCCTCCAATACGTCAGTGATGACGCAACAGTTACAGCTTTTGGTGAACAAGCTCTAGAGTTGGGTATCATGCACGGTTTTCACTTTTCCAGAGACGAAGTAGCTGCAAGTAGCTGCAATGCATTTATGTCACAGGCAGGGTTGGAAATAGTCTTTCTCGACTTTGGGAGTCCAGAGCTTTATTCTCTTGAAAAAATAAATCTCATTTTTCTCATTTGCTGACTGAATTGGGCTGTTTGACAATGATAAAATTATTCTGTGATAAATTGTGCAATGTTCACTGGAAAGTGAAAACTGAGATTCTGGTGTCACAGGTTACAAGAATCACCATTCTGATGTTGTTATTTCCGTATTTTATTGCCGACTTTTTTTCTTCACATCCAGGATTAAGAAGTACAAATCCAGCCCTGGTCACCGGTGATGCTTTTAGAAACTGGACGTTCAGCTTTGCGGCGAGCCTCTCCCAGTTAAACCAGCCGTTATGTTTCTTGGGGTCCAATCTAACAGTTGATTACATGAATTGATGATAACATGATTAATTGTTGATTACATCAAAACAATTGATGGAAATTGTTTCAAGCCTCTCAATCTACTGAAATGTGTTGCTCGAACGTCGTACGACGCTGACCGTGCAACCTAGATTATGTACCTCACTTATTTGGTCCAAACTAGACTACGCGTTGTACGTGTGCGATGATGCTTGCGCCATTGCAAAGCGCATTCTTAATGCAGTCCACCATGTAGCGCTGCGCGGCGCTTACTGGTGCTTTTAGAACATCAACGATTGACGACGGTCTAGCTTGATGGCAGAAGCCAACGATTTTCCATTGGCACTGATGCACGAAATGCTTGGTTTCTCGTATGCGTGTAGGCTGCGTCAGTTTCCCAGGCACCTCACGTACGAAGCAATCTGTACAGAGTAAAAAATATATATCATAGACCAAAGCGATGCGCCAGGACGAGTTCTTTCAGATGCCGGCTTAAAAAACATCTGTCAATTTATATTTACTATCTCAAAAAGCCATTTCTGGAAATCCAAGCTATTTGCCCCGCATTTATTACCCGATACGATGCCCTACTAGGCTTTGCAGTTACCAGAAGTCACAGAAAACGTTCTGAAAACGTCCTATCTCACCCATCTTGCAAAAATACAACCCTAAAAATGTGCAATTTTTTCCCCGGAGTTTCCCAGAATATGTTGGCAATTCCTGAGGTGCTCACGACCACAGATTCAATGTTCACCCCCACAATTCGGTTTGAGCGAACTTAAAAATCGACGCTGTTTGTAACGATTTGGTTATCAAAGCCAAATCTACGCCGTATAATCTGCTTTCATTTACCTACCATATGTACCATCGTGCAGTACAGTATCCCATGCGTAATGTCAACATGCGCAGTGTCCCACGAACGTGAATAATGAAGTCACAGGAAGGTTATGTAAAAGATGGTTTCCGGGCACAGCCTACGTGAATAATGAAGTCACATGAAGGTTGTGTAAGAGATGTTTCCGGGCACAGCCTACGTGCCAGCGTGCATTATGCTGTGACAGCAGAGTGGCTTGCAATAGTTGTTGGACTGTACGTCCATATAAATGATGCTCTCAGGGGTGTAGGATCACAAGATCAGTTGGCGGGGGGGGGGGGCTTAAGCCCTGGGTCGGTTAACCTAGGGTACCCCAAATACCATCTTCTTCCCGGATTTGGGCCACTTTATCATGTCATCTTTAAAACAAAAACATTAATTTCATAATTATTATTTTCCTTTTCCGGTTTTTCATGAATCCGGGGACAAAATAATCAGGAAATGTTTAATACAAAACTGCTACCGAATATGGAGAATCCACTTAGTGTCGAGACGACTTCTTTCCCTTTCGCTTCGCATTGTGCCTAATTTCATTTTTGTTTGTATGATATTTGTATATGTTACTTGAAAGTTCCGTCGATCAAAACGGATTAAAAACAGTACGAAAAGAAACAACAAGTAACCATCATAGCAAACTCCACATTGCGATCAGTGCTAAATGACCAGTGTGATTATCGATTTGAGAAAACTTAAAATAGGATTGCTTGTACTATTTAAATTATCAAAGAGGACAGGCTCTACCAATACTAAAGAATACTTCGAAGAACCGCGAGAATATCGTAACCACTCATCATACATTTTGGGCAATCTTGAACTTACCTAGGTTGAACATAAGTAATATGTCGTACTCCACATTTATGCAGCATTGCTTGCATTTTTCATGGGTTTGAATTCCAAAGTTGGGGGGGGGGGGTGCTGAGCAGTAAGTTGGGGGCTGGAGCCCTCCCAACTGAATAGGATCCTACACCACTGGATGCTCTGCAGGTGGAGAGATACCAAAATTGTGCTTCTTGTTGTGATGTTAGCATGGTCGAATATGGCCAGACTGCATCGTTGTCATGTTTGATGGCATTCAGTACGTGTTGTAAGTAACCACCAGATGTTCTGAAGTAAGGTTACGCCGTTACATGGAAATATGCTACCACACTATGATGATCATGAAATGTGCAACCCTTGTTAAGTAAGCTACAACAGCTGCAGTGGAGAGCTAAAAATGTGTAAGTTGAGAAAACAACCTCATCATCTGACGTTTATTTGGTTGTTCTATCACATCGTTGTTCTATTGTGCACTGCTTAGTGCAGTGCAGTAATGTACAATAATGTGCAATATGCAGGGAGTGCCCTATACGTGAACGATGACACCACAGGAAGCTTGTGCAAATATTCATGTTTTCAAGGACACGCTATGCATGCCGTGATAAAAAGTGCGTTCAGTTGCATTACGATAGGGATTCGACTGTACGTCCATGTAAATGATGTCTACAGGTAGAATGAAGGCATAATTGTACTTCTTGTTGTGAGACCAGCATGGTCAGATGTTTCGATTACCGGCCCACCAGATGTTCCGAAGTAAAATTACACCGTCGCACGTAGATAAGCCTATGGATGACCTATCAGTAATAGGTCACATTGAACTCTGTGAAGTTTAATAAGGCAAACTTGCAGCAATTAATTTTAAATATTTTTTTTTAAGCAGAAGTTTTTATATCACCCTTTTTTGTTTCATTGTTCGATCCCACGTAGTTTTCCAATGGGAGAAGTCTTACTCGAACTCCGTCCGTTCCGAAAATCGCAAAATCATAGAAAGCCATGGCGAACGGACGCCTATATGGGATATTTAAAAGTAAAACGCATTTTAATTTTTCGATATGGTAACCAACTAATGTCCGTTTGTATTTCTGCCATCAAATTTATCAATTTCAATGGGCTAGGGGACGCAAGGTCGCGAGGTCACGGGGTCGAACTTGAGAAATGCCGATATTTTATCACGGATGTTTTCTTTAATCATTTTTCTTATCAAAGATGCATGCTATGTCACGCGTCCTCTTCATTATCGATGAGATATCTATCGCCAAAGATACCCTTGTTGTATGACCTCAAAATACTGCCGGAGGCTATAACTCCGAAACCGTTAGTCGGGTCGGGCCAAAACTTGTTTAGGCGTGTTGAGAGCATAAGACTACCCTGTGCACCAATTTTGGTCCAAACACAAATTTAGTGGGTGTAAAATTGGAAAATATTTGGTAGATCTGTCGTGGAATGCACCAGGAGGTTTTGTATGTGGTTCCGTCGTACTCTCTTAGCAGATTGTTGGCACCGATGACATTTTATCTTTCAGACCCCCTATTACTTGACATTGTCACACACCTTCTATCTTGAAATGAGGCGAAAAAACTATCCGCTTAAGTTGGGTCCCAAGCCACATCGAGATGTTCGGAAATGAGCATGCGGACCCTGTGGCGAAATGGGCAGCACTGGATCTTCGCCCACACGCTTGTCCAAAGTCGGCCTGGATCTGATGTACTCACTACGTGCGGGAGGGTACTGCTGCCGACTGCGGCAGTACCTCGTGCCGTCCGATTGATAGTCGCTGGTGCTCACTACGTGCGGGAGGGTACTGCTGCCGACTGCGGCAGTACCTCGTGCCGTCCGATTGATAGTCGCTGGTGCTCAGGTGAATGGAACGCCGGCGCAGCGGCCGGCCGACCCGACCGTGTCGTCCACCGCCAACTCCACCGCGTCACTCACTTCACCCAAGGGAAAGGAGGTACGCCGTCGACACCACCAGGCGCCGCCGCCAGACGGGCGTCAGTTAGGTGTCAACCCTGCCAGTCATGTGTCGTGTCTGTCAGTCGTATTTCATCCTTGTTAGTCGTGTCACTAATGTTGTGTGCCGCTCCTGTTACTCGTGTGCCACTCATATCAGTCGTAAGTTACTCCTGTCAGTCGGGTGTCAAGACATGTGCACTGTGCGGTCCCTGTCAGTCGTATGTCACTCCTGTCAGTCGGGTGTCAAGACATGTGCACTGTGCGGTCCCTGTCAGTCGTATGTTACTCCTGCCAGTCGGGTGTCAAGACATGTGCACTGTGCGGTCCCTGTCAGTCGTATGTTACTCCTGCCAGTCGGGTGTCAAGACATGTGCACTGTGCGGTCCCTGTCAGTCGTATGTCACTCCTGTCAGTCGGGTGTCAAGACATGTGCACTGTGCGGTCCCTGTCAGTCGTATGTCACTCCTGTCAGTCGGGTGTCAAGACATGTGCACTGTGCGGTCCCTGTCAGTCGTAAGTTACTCCTGTCAGTCGGGTGTCAAGACATGTGCACTGTGCGGTCCCTGTCAGTCGTATGTCACTCCTGTCAGTCGGGTGTCAAGACATGTGCACTGTGCGGTCCCTGTCAGTCGTATGTTACTCCTGCCAGTCGGGTGTCAAGACATGTGCACTGTGCGGTCCCTGTCAGTCGTATGTCACTCCTGTCAGTCGGGTGTCAAGACATGTGCACTGTGCGGTCCCTGTCAGTCGTATGTCACTCCTGTCAGTCGGGTGTCAAGACATGTGCACTGTGCGGTCCCTGTCAGTCGTATGTTACTCCTGCCAGTCGGGTGTCAAGACATGTGCACTGTGCGGTCCCTGTCAGTCGTATGTCACTCCTGTCAGTCGGGTGTCAAGACATGTGCACTGTGCGGTCCCTGTCAGTCGTATGTTACTCCTGTCAGTCGGGTGTCAAGACATGTGCACTGTGCGGTCCCTGTCAGTCGTATGTCACTCCTGTCAGTCGGGTGTCAAGACATGTGCACTGTGCGGTCCCTGTCAGTCGTATGTTACTCCTGTCAGTCGGGTGTCAAGACATGTGCACTGTGCGGTCCCTGTCAGTCGTATGTTACTCCTGCCAGTCGGGTGTCAAGACATGTGCACTGTGCGGTCCCTGTCAGTCGTATGTTACTCCTGTCAGTCGGGTGTCAAGACATGTGCACTGTGCGGTCCCTGTCAGTCGTATGTCACTCCTGTCAGTCGGGTGTCAAGACATGTGCACTGTGCGGTCCCTGTCAGTCGTATGTTACTCCTGCCAGTCGGGTGTCAAGACATGTGCACTGTGCGGTCCCTGTCAGTCGTATGTTACTCCTGTCAGTCGGGTGTCAAGACATGTGCACTGTGCGGTCCCTGTCAGTCGTATGTTACTCCTGTCAGTCGGGTGTCAAGACATGTGCACTGTGCGGTCCCTGTCAGTCGTATGTTACTCCTGCCAGTCGGGTGTCAAGACATGTGCACTGTGCGGTCCCTGTCAGTCGTATGTCACTCCTGTCAGTCGGGTGTCAAGACATGTGCACTGTGCGGTCCCTGTCAGTCGTATGTCACTCCTGTCAGTCGGGTGTCAAGACATGTGCACTGTGCGGTCCCTGTCAGTCGTATGTTACTCCTGTCAGTCGGGTGTCAAGACATGTGCACTGTGCGGTCCCTGTCAGTCGTATGGCACTCCTGTCCAGTCGGGTGTCAAGACATGTGCACTGTGCGGTCCCTGTCAGTCGTATGTTACTCCTGTCAGTCGGGTGTCAAGACATGTGCACTGTGCGGTCCCTGTCAGTCGTATGTTACTCCTGTCAGTCGGGTGTCAAGACATGTGCACTGTGCGGTCCCTGTCAGTCGTATGTCACTCCTGCCAGTCGGGTGTCAAGACATGTGCACTGTGCGGTCCCTGTCAGTCGTATGTTACTCCTGTCAGTCGGGTGTCAAGACATGTGCACTGTGCGGTCCCTGTCAGTCGTATGTCACTCCTGTCAGTCGGGTGTCAAGACATGTGCACTGTGCGGTCCCTGTCAGTCGTATGTTACTCCTGTCAGTCGGGTGTCAAGACATGTGCACTGTGCGGTCCCTGTCAGTCGTATGTTACTCCTGTCAGTCGGGTGTCAAGACATGTGCACTGTGCGGTCCCTGTCAGTCGTATGTCACTCCTGCCAGTCGGGTGTCAAGACATGTGCACTGTGCGGTCCCTGTCAGTCGTATGTTACTCCTGCCAGTCGGGTGTCAAGACATGTGCACTGTGCGGTCCCTGTCAGTCGTATGGCACTCCTGTCAGTCGGGTGTCAAGACATGTGCACTGTGCGGTCCCTGTCAGTCGTATGTTACTCCTGTCAGTCGGGTGTCAAGACATGTGCACTGTGCGGTCCCTGTCAGTCGTATGTCACTCCTGTCAGTCGGGTGTCAAGACATGTGCACTGTGCGGTCCCTGTCAGTCGTATGTCACTCCTGCCAGTCGGGTGTCAAGACATGTGCACTGTGCGGTCCCTGTCAGTCGTATGTCACTCCTGTCAGTCGGGTGTCAAGACATGTGCACTGTGCGGTCCCTGTCAGTCGTATGTCACTCCTGTCAGTCGGGTGTCAAGACATGTGCACTGTACGGTCCCTGTCAGTCGTATGTCACTCCTGTCAGTCGGGTGTCAAGACATGTGCACTGTGCGGTCCCTGTCAGTCGTATGTTACTCCTGTCAGTCGGGTGTCAAGACATGTGCACTGTGCGGTCCCTGTCAGTCGTATGTCACTCCTGCCAGTCGGGTGTCAAGACATGTGCACTGTGCGGTCCCTGTCAGTCGTATGTTACTCCTGCCAGTCGGGTGTCAAGACATGTGCACTGTGCGGTCCCTGTCAGTCGTATGTCACTCCTGTCAGTCGGGTGTCAAGACATGTGCACTGTGCGGTCCCTGTCAGTCGTATGTTACTCCTGCCAGTCGGGTGTCAAGACATGTGCACTGTGCGGTCCCTGTCAGTCGTATGGCACTCCTGCCAGTCGGGTGTCAAGACATGTGCACTGTGCGGTCCCTGTCAGTCGTATGGCACTCCTGCCAGTCGGGTGTCAAGACATGTGCACTGTGCGGTCCCTGTCAGTCGTATGTTACTCCTGTCAGTCGGGTGTCAAGACATGTGCACTGTGCGGTCCCTGTCAGTCGTATGTCACTCCTGTCAGTCGGGTGTCAAGACATGTGCACTGTGCGGTCCCTGTCAGTCGTATGTCACTCCTGTCAGTCGGGTGTCAAGACATGTGCACTGTGCGGTCCCTGTCAGTCGTATGTCACTCCTGCCAGTCGGGTGTCAAGACATGTGCACTGTGTGGTCCCTGTCAGTAGTGATAGATTTTTCGTGAAATATGGTGGACTATACCATTTTCTGAACACTGAATCGACATCCCTTCCAAACAAGTATGGACATCGTGCTTCTTGATGAGTCTTTGTGATGCCTTCAGGTCTAATTTCTAGCAGTATCTCGTTGATGAATGTCATGCTTATACTCACCATTGCGGATCATGATACACTTGCATCTCTAACACAATTGAGAACATCTCTTAGCACAATTAAAGGTAAGATGATTACCTATGATGTGGCCTGTCATCCAATATCAGTTCGTAGGCATAGGTATTTTGCATCGTTGCCGTTCAAATAATTATCCCCAAAATTAGGTATCTGACAACAAGCGAACAAAAAGGTACACATGAGTACAATGTTGGATAGACGTTGTGTTGGAAGAACGTGTTCAGCGACATCGCTTCCATGGTAAATTTCGATATCCTACTATACTCGTTTCTACATCTCACACCTAACGAAAAGCCATTATTTTAGCACTGCCTGTCAGTCGTATGGCACTCCTGTCAGTCGGGTGTCAAGACATGTGCACTGTGCGGTCCCTGTCAGTCGTATGTCACTCCTGTCAGTCGGGTGTCAAGACATGTGCACTGTGCGGTCCCTGTCAGTCGTAAGTTACTCCTGTCAGTCGGGTGTCAAGACATGTGCACTGTGCGGTCCCTGTCAGTCGTATGTTACTCCTGTCAGTCGGGTGTCAAGACATGTGCACTGTGCGGTCCCTGTCAGTCGTATGTCACTCCTGTCAGTCGGGTGTCAAGACATGTGCACTGTGCGGTCCCTGTCAGTCGTATGTCACTCCTGTCAGTCGGGTGTCAAGACATGTGCACTGTGCGGTCCCTGTCAGTCGTATGTCACTCCTGTCAGTCGGGTGTCAAGACATGTGCACTGTGCGGTCCCTGTCAGTCGTATGTCACTCCTGTCAGTCGGGTGTCAAGACATGTGCACTGTGCGGTCCCTGTCAGTCGTATGTCACTCCTGTCAGTCGGGTGTCAAGACATGTGCACTGTGCGGTCCCTGTCAGTCGTATGTTACTCCTGTCAGTCGGGTGTCAAGACATGTGCACCCCATGTGCGGTCCCTGTCAGTCGTATGTCACTCCTGTCAGTCGGGTGTCAAGACATGTGCACTGTGCGGTCCCTGTCAGTCGTATGTCACTCCTGTCAGTCGGGTGTCAAGACATGTGCACTGTGCGGTCCCTGTCAGTCGTATGTCACTCCTGTCAGTCGGGTGTCAAGACATGTGCACTGTGCGGTCCCTGTCAGTCGTATGTTACTCCTGCCAGTCGGGTGTCAAGACATGTGCACTGTGCGGTCCCTGTCAGTCGTATGTCACTCCTGTCAGTCGGGTGTCAAGACATGTGCACTGTGCGGTCCCTGTCAGTCGTATGGCACTCCTGTCAGTCGGGTGTCAAGACATGTGCACTGTACGGTCCCTGTCAGTAGTATGTCACTCCCATCACTCGCTGGTGTCTGGGACTGTCGGCTCTCCCGTGTCAATTCGTCGTGGGAGAGTAGCGACGCTATATGGCAAGTCAGCCGGGTGGGTCGTAAAACAATCCGAGGTTGTTCATTCCCATCAGATCCCCGCCAGTTGCGTGTTACTTCTGTCAATCTGTTACCCGCCGCTGTCAGCTTTGTGTCACTACGGTCAGTACTGTGCGAACAGTGAGCCAATCACAATCAGAATGGTGGTACTGGAGTCAGCAATTATGCAACGAACTGTGAAGCATATAACGTGATCTCCGAACGCATAATGATTAGATAATTGCAAAAATAAGTTTATGACACATAAAATATGGAGGAGACATGCAGTGCCGTTACCAATTCATTGTTTTTCCCTGTTACAGGCAACAATACAGGGGAATCGCTCAGTTTTTAATCTGTCATAATTCATTCTGCCAGGTCATGACGAAGTAACAAACACCAACGAATTGCTAAGATAGCTTAAGTTCATTGTTGTTTTAACCACGGCTTAAAACGGTTAAAGCCACGTGGTGTTACAGTTCCATCGTAACTGGTTCAGTTTACCCTCGTAACCGCCAACTAGCCGGATCGTCCTGACCAGATGTCTGACATGAGCACCGTGTGTGTGTGACCGTGTTCAGTCGGTGTAATCTGAGTGTACTCTGAAAGCTCACCATAGATCGATGATCTGGTTCAGTCTCACATCTCAGATACTTTGTTGGCTTCTTGACTTGGAGCCTCGTACCGATCACTCATTTATAATACAATGACGGCCGTCATTCGTGTTTCAGTGGACAAAGTTTGTCGAGTCGCCCATGAGCAACATCTCGTCGCCCGGAATAAAACCAGCCAACTTCGACTTTCACAAGTCGGCCGTGGAAGAGGTAAGGCGGTGCTGAATGAGTACAAAGGTGGTCGACGCCGACAAATGCGATGAGATGGCAGCCTGTGCGCCAGTATAGTCCAACATGTGGCATGCTCTTCCACTTATGATTATGGTATCGAATATGGTTTAGTGTAAAGCATATTCGCTGGATCATACTTCCTTGCAGTGTTGTGAGTGCTACATTGAAGTGCTTAATGACATTAAGACAAATGTTAGCATTTAAGTTAGAACATTCGTATAGGTTTGCCAATGTTTTGATTGTCCTCCATCAGAGTGCAATTTTTCAAATTGATACTAGCGTTGCAATATGTCCAGGTATAACATGTAACAAAATGTGAGTTTTACCCTTAACAACAATTCGAGACGATTATTTGTTTATGTATGTGTGTATGTGTGTGTGTGTATGCACACCTGTAAACACTCGGTAATAAGAATCACTGTCCGTTAAACATCCGCGAAGTAAGAACCTTTTACGGGGTAGGAACCAATTTCCCGGTCCCACCTCTGAAATGCAGTGGAAGTTTTTGCTCTCGTCAATAGATAGCACTGGTATCAACCACAGAGTGGTCCCTAGTACGATGGAAATATTAGAAAGGTGTAAAGGACCACCTAGCTTATCTCGATATACAAATCCATTACTGGTTCCCCGTGTTGTGCAGGCACTCACTCTGACGTTTCTTTCAGCTTTGGTGATTGAATTTCGCCAAATGACGTCATTACCTACTGATGGGAATTCCACGTTGGTTTTCTTCCCGATTCCTCTTGTTATTTTGGGTGTTGTAATTACGTGCATCATTGTACATAGTATTTCCTTGCACATTTTAGATTTCCTGCTTCCCAGTTATTTGACATAGTTTTTACCTGCGCATCTCAGTGACTGACTGTCTGGCGATCGGTTTAGCTGCACTGCGCCGTACTGGGATGCATCATGGTTGTGGTGGTCCGGCGTTTATGGATGCGCTAATCTTTCATTTGGGATTTTTTTAGGTTAAATTGTAACGTTTTCGTAATGTGGACGCGGGTGAAACCCTTTTAATGTGGCTCAAGCAAGCCGTGTCGAACTTAATTTCATCTCGTGTACTCCCATGTGCATTTTGATTAAGAGGGGAAATACTGAGGATCCAGCCCCCCACACAAACAAATGTCTATGCATGTATGAATATCTCCCCAGAGTGCAAAAGCATGGGGTGTTTGCATTCACTGCAGCATAGAAGTGGTTCTGAGCTGAAATAATTCAGCTAGGTCATGCAAGTGCAGGATGTGGTACGACCCATCCAGACACTGAGCCTCCCTGACCCTCTTGCATATGTACAAATTCAATTTAGATAATTGAACACTGATCAGAATGCTTTTTGTTGCACGATCCTTTATTGGGGTGGGCACAATCCTTTAGATCGGCGGATCTACGAGGGCACATAGGCGATGCCCCCTTTCAAGATGCCAATTGTCCTGATGTTTTGCACTAAGGTGATATTTTCTGGAAGTCAAAGGACATTTTATAACATGAATATTGTTTTGAAAATTGTCAATAATCTCATGATGTATATTCAGATAATTGTTTAATATTTAGTAAACTAGATTGCACCATAGGTGGATAAATTGTGTTTGCTGGCTATCTTGATTGAATAGGGTAGCTCGAGCCAGAGTTTTGCCCATTACCTATATTTGTGTTTGTATTATTGCAATTTAAGGTGTTGACTAGAAAAGTTCTGTACACATTTCATCTTCGTGAAGAAAGCAAAGAGAGTTAGCTTAGCTTAGCTTAGGGAGAATTCCACGACACATCAGGCAACATGTGCGAAATATCACCGACATGCCTCAGATTTTACTACGAATCGGTCTAGCTGCTTTTATGGGCCCATAGCAGTCCTCAATAGCACTGTCTAGCTCTCATCTCGGATAAATTTCAGATCCCAGGAGAATCCCAGCTATCGCTGGCCCTCAGGCGCACTGTTTATTCCTCAGGACCTTCAGTGCCCTGTTTATTCTTTAGTTATTAGTGGCCCTGTCCAGCCTAGACTGCTCTTCCCAGCTAGCATAGGCATTCCAGCGCGCGGGCGGGCCCTTTCTTGTCTTCACGGCTCTCGTCAGCCCTCGGGTGGACGTCTTCATGTTTCAAGGGCCCTTTCCACATGAACTTTTAGATGCGCTTTAATTTTGCATCGGTTATATATCTGTCATGACTCCTTGAGGGGCCCTTGGGGACCCCTAAGTCTGGTGGTCTGGAGAGTCCCATCCGGCTCGCCAGTCTCCCTGGCTATGGAAACGGCCAGGACCGTTTCCATAGCCGAGGGGCCTCTTCATCAACGTGAAGCCCGCTATCAGTTCTGAGCCCCTCTTCATCAGCATGAGCCAAAGCCGATCTAGTGGCCCTGCACGTCCGGCCCGTGGCCGCTCCGTTGGCCTCAAAGGCCTTCTTTCACGGCTCAGGGCACCTCGTACGGCCGGAGGCCACTCTTTCAACAGCTTAGGCCTTCTCGAGGGGCCTCTGTGCGGCTTCGGCTCCCTACGTCGGCCCGGGGCCCCTCATGCCGGCTCTGGGCCCTCCGACTGTCCAGGGTCCTTCAGCGGCTAGGGGTCCTCTTAGTCAGCGCAGTGCCCCTCTTTAGCGATCCAGGGCCTCCTCTGTCGGACCGGAGGCCCACCTTCAACAGCTCTGGCCTTTCATCAGGCCAGTGGCCGTTGTACGGCCTGGGCCCCATCCGTCGGCCCAAGAGCCCCTTCTGACGGTCCGGGGTCCTCTCCGGTAACTAGCGCCCCTCCGTCGTCTCATAGTTCGGGCCCTCTCCATCAAGTTAAGGGCCCTTTCTTCGGCTTGAACCCTGCCGTCAGCTCAGGGGTCCTTCATATTGGCTCAGGGCCTTCTCCGTCAGCACGGTGTCCTTCCAACGACCCGGGGCCCCTTCCAACGACTTGTCATAAAGCCATAAAGTGTCTAGACTTAATAAGAGCCACAAGGGCCCATCCAGTTAAGTCTGTAAATGGAAGATACCATAAGCCTGGCAAAAAGACCCACCCAACCATCACTGCATCCTAAAGAAACCATCCACCAACAACCCACACACCTATCAATGCCTATCTATCCTAGCCATCCAGCCCTGTTCCCTTGATCCCTCCTAACACATGTGGATTGAATGCCTTACCAATAATTTTCAAACTGCATCCATGCCTACTTAAAGGGGTCTGTGCCGTGCACACTTACTTAGCATAAATCCCGCCCCATCCATCGTTAATTAGAACTCAAATAGAAGATTTTCCTGTCTAAAAAATTTGTCCACTCTACTTTTAAATAAATTCATTGAGGAACTCTCCGCAACATCAGCAGGCAACCTATTCCACTGATCAACAACCCTTTGACTGAAGACCTGTTGTCGCTTAGCTGTCCTACACCTCAACTTGTCTAACCTGAATTTATGACCCCTATGTGATACTCTAAAGAGCATCATTCAAATTGACCTGATCTAGCCATTTAACAATTTTGTACATTTCAATCATGTCCCCCCCCCCCCTAGTCTCCTATACTTGAGTGAGTACATATCTAATGCCATAAGCATTTCTCTATATTCTAAGTTACCTATTCCACTGATGAGTCTAGTGGCTTTGCGCTGCACTCTTTCTAACATGTCTATATCTTTTTTTCTAGGTAGGGGCTCCATGCTTGTACAGAATATTCCAAGTGGGGTCGCATATATGCTAAGTATATTTTTGCATGACTTCCTTGCTTTTATATCTCACACTCCTATGAATGAGTCCCAGCATTCTGAATGCCCTGTTCTAGCTGAGATACATTGTTTTCTGCTTTAAGGTCTTTTGAAACCAACACACCTAAGTCTTTCCTCTTCAATAACATCCAGTTCCCTCCCTCTCATTGTATATCTGAAACTCTGACCTCCAAACCCCAGATGCATAACCTTACACTTATCATAGTTGAAAGACATCTGCCATTGATCAGCCCACTTGTTTAGGTCCTCCAAGTCTAGTTGAATATTACTAGATTGATCACTACTGTTAGCCACTCCTACCAGCTTGATGTCATCAGCAAATTTGAACACTATTCCTCAGCCCTACCTTAATGCTATTCACAAAGATGGTAAAGAGAAGTGGCCTTGGAACAGAGTCCTATGGCTCTCCACTCAGAAAATCCTTCCAATCAGATTTACATCCATTTAATACTACCCTTTGTTCTCTTCCCCTCAACCATGCTTCAATCCAACCCATAACTTTTCCAACAATCCCATGTTGCTGTAGTTGATGAATTAGCCTTCCATGTGGAACTTTATCAAAAGCTTTGCTGAAGTCCAAGTACACAACATCCATCCTGCTTTGATTGTCTACTTCTTTAGTAACATACTCCTTGAACTCCAAAAGGTTAGTTAAACAAGACCTTCGAGATCGAAATCCATGTTGAGTATCCCTTAAAGGGTTATGCCTATCAAGATGAATCTGAACATTCTGTTTAATCAGATTTTCTAGTACCTTGCAAACTATTGAGGTGAAACTGACTGGCCTGTAGTTTCCTACACACTTCATGCTTCCATTAAAAAAAAATTGTACTACGTTCGCATTTCTCCAATCTTCAGGTACTTCAGAATATTCTATAGACCGCCTGAAAATGATGCCTAGGGGAACTGATAAAGCTTTAGCACACTCTACTAAGATCCTAGCATATATATCATCTGGTCCAGAAGCTTTATTAGGCTTTATATTCTGCAACTGCTTTTCTACAGCTTCTGTAGTTATTGTAAGATCCTCCAGCCTGTCACCTGTCATGACATGACCTTCAGTTGTTTCTATTGTACCAGAATTGTCTTTAGTAAAGACTGATAGAATTGCTTGCTTAGGGATTCCACAATACCACAATCATCAACCACTATTTCCCTGTCATGTCCCCGCTTTCGAGTGCAGCGGAGACGGCATTTTGGACGAGTAGACTCGCTTACTCTTGCTGACATCTTAGGTGACGATTCGCGTTTTATCCACACGGGCAAATTATTTGAATATATATCCGACATCAAGCTCCATGTCATCTGTCCATCACTGTAGTGTGCTTTTATCGTGCATGTATACTTGTGACTTAGACATGTGAAACTGTGTACTTCGGAAGGTCTGATTTTTTTTTGCAGGTAGCACACCATTAGTTATGGGCGCTAAATGACCAAACCTGGTCGATGCGCCCTAAAACTCAAATAACCAACCAACCACTATTTCCCCATCTACCTCCAGTGGTCCTACACTACACTTTTTAGCCTTAAATTTGTAGAAGCTAAAGAATCTCTTAGCATTACCTGCTGAACATTCTCGAGCTAATTTGATTTTAGCCAGTCTTAGATTCCCTAACACACCTAACTTTATTTCTAGCTATTTTATACAATTCGAGGTTTCGAGGTTATTCGAGGTTTCGGGTAGACTTGGAATCCCTTAACGTTGCCGGTAGCAAGGTGGCGGTGCCCGGTCTTGTATATATATCTTGTGAATACACTGGTTTCGCATGTTGTTTGCTCTATGCTTTCGATATCGTATAGAGGGCTTCCGTTTGAAAACCGAAATGCAACCTGGAAAAACCGAAATAGACCCACTGATCTTTCCCTTCTCCATGCTTTTAATTTAGCAGTCATCGGATCAAGGCAGGAGGTCTCTCACAAAACTAGAGGGGGGGGAGGGGTCCGGATGCGATAATGTTCGGATTGGACAGGAAATGGCATTAGCAATCGCAGGGTACCACACCAAGAGGGGTCCGGATACCCACTCGTCGGGGATCCCCAACCATGCGTCAGATCTAGAAATATCTGCCCGTTTCTGAAGACCCATGTTAATCACACACTGATAAACCGGTCCTCAATGCCCGGTGTTTTTTTGCAGATCCTAAGTACTCAGTGTTTATGTAGGTTCTCAGTACGCGGTGTTTATAAAGCGTGATGTTACGATGGCGTCACATCAAATGTTCCTTATTTCTGCTGAAAATGCGGATCCGGAAGCACTTTACCCAGGTGTTTATATCAGCTGCTATCGTACTGATCAGGCTTCAAGAAGCGCAAACATGAAATATTGAAAGTATATTCCCAGTCTAAGGCATAGGCAATCAGGCCTGGGAAAATCGGATCCACAACAGAGAGTCTCGAAGTGGTCGTCACAACGAATCTGTGTACTGGCGGCGCTTGTCCCGTGGTTGCGTTGCATATTTTTGCTTGTCGGCTCCGGTGTTAACGGTCGGGCGGCGCAAGCCGTGGACACTTCCGTCATGTAAAGCCATGTTGCCATGCAAGTGTAGACATGTGTAGCGACCTCTCCAGCTGAGTGTCATCGACTGCGCCTTAGGCATGGGTGTCGTGTGAGACGATACGGTCTTCCCCGCCCGAGCGGCGTCCGCAGCTGGCTATGGCAGATTGGGTCAGGCAAAAATCGTATGGGCGTGCTGTTGGCGGAGTCGTGAGACGAACTCCGGGAAGACACGCGACCGTGTCTAATAGGGGACTTATGGAACTGTTATCGCTGGGGGTCAATCAACCATTTGTTTGCTTTTAACCCGGGAACAACCGTTTGACGGTCAACCCCCCCCAACTGCTCCAGACCACTAGAGAAACTCGGCTTTCACCGACTAGTAGCGTCATTTATGTGTTCAATGGTGTAAAGCAACAACATTGTATACCTTTTACCATTGACCTTCCAGGTTTAAGACATTTTCAGACAATGCTTGGCACAAATAGCTAGCTGAGCTCCTGTCGAACACCACGATATCAAATCCAATTTGAGCTCAAGATCACGCGTAGGAAGAGTGGAAGGCAATATAGTTTTCCGCGTTTAAGCGTAATTATACCGTACCGTAACTACGAACGATAAAGCGATGAAATACAGACAGTTGTGCTTGGAATGACGCGCTGCAACACATGGTACCCGAAGGCTTGATGCAAGGTCATGTCGTAACATTTGATCGGGCAAGGTCACCCATTTTAAGGGGTACTCAGTGGTATTGCAGGGTCTTCACCGCCTATCTAGTTCTGTAAGTTGTGCATTTCTGAGGTACAAATGAGCGATGCATTCGATTTCAACATCGAACACGTTCCTTGAAAACAGCTCACTGCAAAAGGTTGAACTTGGATCGCACCAGGTCACCTGGGTCATTGGCCTTGGATGATCTACGTCCTTTTTCTATTTTTGGCAAGAGGGTGGAAGTGGCGTTCTGAAATCAAATTCAACGTTGTAGCATAAAGGTCGATTGCTTGCAAAAGGATGACTACTTAGGCTAGCCGGGTCACCTGGACCTAGGACCATTCTTGCAAGGGTGCAAACATTGAAACGCACATTGAACACATGTGAACTCATCTAATAAGGACATGTGATATCATTTAGCTGCCTAAAAAGGACGATCAATGACATTTCATCAATTCCTCATTACTGCGGAGATCTTATAGCGGCCCGAAACTGTGAACACTGGTAGAATAATATTATAATGCCCTCTTTCATATATAGTCCGGGTTTTGCGCTATGATTTTTAGGCTGGAGTCAAGCACAAAATTCATTTTTCACCTTGATGTGTCCTATGGTTATCCAATATATTTTTGCGCTTTTCGTTGGACAGATACCTGCATATTGAAATACGAAACTGAGGTACTTTTGAAGTTTTGAAGCCTTTGAAGCCTACTTTTTGCTACATGACCGATGTAGTCGATGCGCCCTAAAGCCCCCCCCTTGAAGCCTCAATGTTAATAGTTCTTCGGAACGTACACTAAGAATGACACTTTTCGACGTAAGTGGCCTGACTTTGACCACGTCTAGCTCTGTAGGCCTGGGTCTCCAAACAAAAAGTGTGGCATCGAAAGGTCCTCTATTTGATTGTCAGAAAGTATGCCAAATTTGAGTGCGATCATACCACGCATTCGGCGGCTATCCTGGGTTATCCTGAGGGATGCAAACCTCGATCCCCTCCCTGCGGTGTAGGGTTAAGCCCTAACGATAAAGGGTACACATCGGCAATTTTATTTTCGTTTAAGTTACCGCGAATCGGAGGTTCGAGCTAGACGAAATTACGAACCAGAAGAACTCCGTACATAATTGCGAAATTGCTAGCAAGAAGGCATGTGTACCCGTCGCATTGCACAACTTGTTTATGCATAGTGAATTGAAATATTTGCTTAAATGTACTACTTACCTGTGTTCTGTATATGTACGTGCCACATGGAGATTGGAAGCCTGCACGTATTTTCAGGTATCAGTTGTGTTGTTTTCACAATAATACCAGGAAGGACCAATGGGAATTGAAGCGATGGGGCGCCAATTACACTTTGCAAATATGCCTATGACGCATGTCTGTGATCTCAGTGGGTTTTTTCGCCTTAACCTGTGGGGTGGTGCTCGTCCAGCTACGACCAAAAACGGGCAATGGTAGCCAAAAGATTTGGAACCACTGGTTCATTCCGCTATGGCTGGTGATCATGTGACAAGGATTCGTTCAGAACATTATGCCCTGATGAAGGGAATTACAAAAACATTGTTAAGTATTACAAAAACGTACTTTGAATATTGAGTTCCGTATCATCGTTGCCGAATACTCACTGAATAAACCGGGCTTGTATTGGAGATGGTCATCGCTACATCGGTACACCGTGGCCATGGTGGATTTGACGCCATATCAGTGAAGTCTATTTCGATTCGCCGCTTTTGCTCGGTGCATCAACTGGAGGTGGGTAGAGTAGTGACTAGACGCTGGAGGTGGGTAGAGTAGTGACTAGACGCTGGAGGTGGGTAGAGTAGTGACTAGACGCTGGAGGTGGGTAGAGTAGTGACTAGACGCTGTGTCGACAGAACCCGCAGATCCTGCATCCGGTGGCAGTGAAGGGAACTCGCGAGGAGCAGGACCGGCTGCACGACACTGACAGTGACCAGTCGCCTAGTCCTGAGCCGGCGCCGCCTGTCCAGCCTGCGTCTACCGCCGCAGTCGCCGCAGTCGCCACAGTCGCCACAGTCGCCACAGTCGCCACAGTCGCTGCCCAACACACGCCCAGGCAGCTCAAACACAGTGCGTACTGTGACGTACATCACCATATTGCGGATTGCGACACATAAAAATAGTGTGTGCTGCCACACAGATGAGCGCACGCAGTACACACCTCGACACAGATAAAAATAGTGTGTGCTGCTACACAGATGAGCGCACGCAGTGAACACCTCGACACAGATCAAAATAGTATACTGCAATCAGGATGGAACTTTGCTATTTAAGAAAAATTTGCTGGTGGTCTGGGAAATCCGGCCTGCTCCTATGCAATTCAATCTCCTGGGGTTTCGACCTTTACCACTTTTAACACTCAGGAAATTCGACTTGCTCTATTTTCTCTGAAAAGCGCAACAAAATCAGATTTTGGTGGGTGACTATCGGGTAATGTCTAAATTTTCGTTTTCCTTTACTTTGAGTCAGATGGATACCATTTCATTTGCAGTGGACATAATTCCAAGTGAAGTTACTAGACCAGTAGTGATGGGACTATATAAAATATTGTTAGAGAAGAAAGGGTGCGTATCTGGAATGAAGTCTGTCTGTCGGAAAATAATAGAAACACCACTTGTTTTCCATATTAAGCACATTTTGGTACATGGTATATTGGTACACATTTCATGGTACACATTGTGTCGCCTATATTTCTAACAAATAAGCCACCATTTGGTCCAAACTTTTAAGCCGCAAGGACTGCCTACAGTTCGAGGCTAAATTACATTTAACCTATTTTATTAGCTATCCAAATTACTTATTTGATGACAATACTTTGTAAGCATCTTAAATTACCCTAATCAAGAGCTTCAACATCAGAATGTTCTCGAATAACCTTTTCAGCTAATCGTTAATGCCCCGTTAGGTACCTTAGCCCACCCAGCAAGCCAACTGCTCTCACTGACTGAACCATTGTCATATCTCTAAGATACATACATGTAATGCTAATATCATCTAGCTATCCTTGATTAAAAATCTTGAGGGATACTCGGGAAAAATGGTGGCACTGAAAATAAAGTCTGGAGTGCTCGAGCACCCCCGGCTAGATACGGAGTTCTGGTACTGACTGCAACGCAGATGAACACACGTAGTGTTCACCGCGACACAGATCAGGATATTGTATACTGCGGCACAGATCAGGATACTGTGTACTGTGGCACAGATCAGGATACTGTGTACTGTGGCACAGTTCAGGATACTGTGTACTGCGGTACAGATCAGGATACTGTGTACTGCGGTACAGATCAGGATATTGTGTACTGCGGCACAGATCAGTATACTGTGTACTGCAGCACAGATCAGGATATTGTGTACTGCAGCACATCAGGATACTGTGTACTGTGGCACAGATCAGGATACTGTGCACTGTGGCACAGGTCAGGATACTGTGCACTGTGGCACAGGTCAGGATACTGTACTGCGGCACAGATCAGGATACTGTGTACTGCAGCACAGATCAGGATATAGTCGGCGCGCCCTTAAGCCCAAATAACAAACAAACAGATCAGGATACTGTGTACTGTGGCACAGATCAGGACACTGTGTACTGTGGCACAGGTCAGGATAATGTGTACTGTGGCACAGATCAGGATACTGTGTACTGTGGCACAGATCAGGATACTGTGCACTGCGGCACAGATCAGGATACTGTGTGCTGTGGCACAGATCAGGACACTGTGTACTGTGGCACAGGTCAGGATACTGTGTACTGCGGCACAGATCAGGATACTGTGTACTGCAGCACAGATCAGGATACTGTGTGCTGTGGCACAGATCAGGACACTGTGTACTGTGGCACAGATCAGGATACTGTATACTGCGGCACAGATCAGGATACTGTGTACTGCAGCACAGATCAGGATACTGTGTACTGTGGCACAGATCAGGACACTGTGTACTGTGGCACAGATCAGGATACTGTGTACTACGGCACAGGTCAGGATACTGTGTACTGTGGCACAGGTCAGGATACTGTGTACTGCAGCACAGATCAGGGTACTGTGTACTGCAGCACAGATCAGGATACTGTGTACTGCGGCACAGATCAAGGCACTGTGTTCTGCGGCACAGGTCAGGATACTGTGTGCTGCAGCACAGATCAGGGTACTGTGTACTGCGGCACAGGTCAGGATACTGTGTACTGCGGCACAGATCAGGGCACTGTGTACTGCGGCACAGGTCAGGATACTGTGTACTGCGTCACAGATCAGGGCACTGTGTACTGCGGCACAGGTCAGGATACTGTGTACTGCGGCACAGATCAGGATACTGTATACTGTGGCACAGGTCACGATACTGTGTACTGCGGCAAAGATCAGGATATTGTGTGCTGCAGCACATATCAGGATACTGTGTACTGTGGCACAGATCAGGATACTGTGTACTGCGGCAAAAATCAGGATACTGTGTGCTGCGGCAAATATGAGGATATTGTGTGCTGCGGCACAAATGAACACACGCGGTGCTCACCGCGACACAGATCAGGATGCTGTGTATTGCGGCATAGATCAACACACACAGTGTGTGCTGTGACACAGATCAACACACAGTATGTACTGCGGTACATATCAGCACACAGTGCGTGCTGCGACACAGATCAACACACACAGTGTGTACTGCCACACTGGTCAAGATATTGTGTACTGTGACACATATCAGCACACGGCACTTAGTGCATCCAATGTCTGGAACACATACATAACTAAAAGTAACACGTTACGACATACTTGAGCATAACATAAAGTGTGACACAGCTTAAGCGCACTACGTTCTGCCGCCGACCTCAGTAGCGCGTATTATGACGTGATTGTATTAATCTTCTTTTTGCGTTTAGTCTGAGGTAATACAGCGTTGCAAAAGATTGGAAAAAATGCCCATCGTAGTCGCTGCACCCAAACCCAACATAAATAATCAGTAGTTTATAAAGCCGTTTGGACGTGGATGACAGCAGAAGTTGAACAATGAGTACAATTCCGATTTCAAAAGCACTATCTTACGAATACTAGTCGGGTCTTTAGTTTTCAATGTCACCCTTGTCACCTGGTTGGATTGTGCTGTGTGCTGGCTGTGACACTGTTCGTCCGGCAGGCTGTTCGGTTCCTCCAGGCTCTGGTGATAGCGGCCCCAGCAGTCTGCCAGTGTTGGCGCAAACGGCTCCAGCGCTGCCGTGCCGTCTGCCGCAGCCGGCCCCTCCGCCACCGCCGCCGCCGCCGCCGCCGCCGCCGCCTCCTCGACCCACACACAGCTCGCACGCGCGCAGCAGCTCCCTCGACCTTAGCCGGGTACCTCCGCACCAGCCGCCCCAACAGCCACCGCCTCTGGTGCCGCCGCGCAGCTCCCCGGCTGATGTGAGTGCCGCCGCGCAGCTCCCCGGCTGATGTGGATTCACCAGCCGCCCTGTAATTTCCGAGCTTATGCTAGTGCTTGTGCCAGCCCGATTATCCCAACCACAACTGATATGAAGGCATTATGAAACCCTATTCCTTTACCAGTAGTTGATTACCGTGACGGGCAATAGCGTTACCCAGGACTCCGACTCCAACCGTGGTCAGTTAACGTGTCGTCTGCGGTGGTTCGCCGACTGTGACGGTGACGGTGACGTTGGCAGGCGACCAGAGGTCACGGCCGGCCGTCGCAGCCCACGGTAGACTTGGTGGACTCGGCTGGGTTCGCCGACTTTAGTCGGTTCCACGAGCCGGTGCCGGAAGCGAGCCGACATCGGCAGGGCGCCTTCGAGGTCTACAAGAAGCCAGGTGAGTCTGAGACAAGTGCGTTATCTCTGCTTGTTCGTGAGGCGTCGTTGAAGATGTATGCCGTTGGCCGCGACCGTTCATCACCTCGTCACACTCTGTCCTTGAAAACACTGCGGTGATGTTCCTGGACCTCGCGATGTTATTGCCACACTTCACACACAAGCACTCTTGAAATAACACTACAACTTGTTGAAACCCAAGCTCTCTGTTCGTCGGCCCACGGTCCGTCCCCTCGCCAAACCAGGTCACGATGGCGGTCAGTCGTCGGATGGCGTTCAGCGGCAGCGATGTTCGCAGGTCGGCGTCTGATGGTGGTCTGCCCCTCTCGAGAGTCCTGCGCGGGGGTATTTATACGGCCGGATATTTATACTACCGGAAAAGACTGTTCTTTGACCTCTAATCTGGTGCAGATGTGAAAGCAAGTGTGATTGATATGCTGAATCCTAGGTGTTTATACGAACAAGGAGGCCGACGCGCGCCTGGTTTTTGTGAGCTGACAGCGTCTGGTGTCTCTCCGGAGTTTATTTGATAGGATTAAAAAAGACGATGCGTGAGTGATACACTTGGCATGCGCAACCGTGCAACGCCTATCTGCATCTGTGATTGATGTGCTGAATTGTGCAGTGTTTGATTGTACGACCTGTCAGGGCCCGGCGTCTGACAGCGTGCAGATGTGGCGCTGCTGCGTAGTTGGATATTTCGCAGTTGGGGCCTGGTTGGGGAGTGAGCGCTGTTACAAGTGTTACAGGCGGTCTGCTGGTTCATTGGCACTATTCAGCTGCGGTCGTGTCACGGCCATGCGATCAGCGTGAGGATGTCATGCCATGACCTGGCGTCATCTAACATATCAGTCGGCTTGTATGAATACGTGCGATGGCCTGGGTTTGTATGTCTTTCACGTAATGGGTTTTTGGTTGTGAAAAAACCAGTAGTAATATTCACAGAATAACTGAAATATTTTAGTCACAGGACGAGCATTTACAGCATGTATTGTTTTAATTATTTCAGTGAAGTGTTGTCATCGTTTTAAAAAAACTCGTAGCGATGACGTCACACACGAGGAGTCTCGAAGTGGCCAAGCCCGAAACGCGCGGGAACCTTGCATTGGATTTTCCCACCCGACGTTTTTCAACCGACTCGGGTCATGGATGGAAGCGAGGGCTCGTGATGCTGAAATTTTGTCAATTTTCAAGAAAAGATGAAGCTTGGAAGGATAGGTCATCTATCATGATGGTAATGCAGCAGCGAACAATTATCTTTCAAATCCTGCGCGATGTGGTGTTGTGTGGACAACAGCAAAATATGTTTGTCTAAACCTATGCTTTAAAGGTAAAGTGATTGAAATAATGCAAAACACAATGATATACATTATATGTGGCTTTGCTGAACACACACCATGGCTTCCCATTCAGTAAAACAGAAGCTGTTTATACCTAGTTCCATTACTGGCATTCCATGAGGGGCGGTAAGCTGCAAGCTGCACCCCAATGTTGTAAGGACTTGATAATTGATCAGTGAATAGCATGTCAAGTTTATTTGAATTCGTGAATGTTGCATATTTCACATTGCATAATAGGTACAATGCATCATAGAATACATAGGTAAATACATAGAGATGCAGTTGAAACCACATGTGCATTAGTGGTAGTTTGGCAGGTGTCAGAACTTCAAGCAGCATTGTGATGGATGGAACATAGTGGGTAAGATGCCTGCTCCAATTGCTGCAATACTTTGGAAGTCCATTGAGATACTTCAAAAAGGGATTGCTATCAAATGGCAAATTGAAGGGATTCTTTGACCATAACCTGAATTTTCGACAAGTTACACAGGTTTTTAGGTTGATTCTTTACATGGAATGTGAGGCATGTTTTGGAATTTGAATAAGCTTTCTTGCAAGGAGATATATTGTGTAGGTGTAACAGATGTTGCAATCAATTATCAACGGGTGTAGGCAGACATGATCAGCTATGCTCAGCTGTAGGCTGGCATAATCAAGCATACATAGGTGCAGAGCAACATCATCAGTGATCAGCCAATTCCATCCAATAACTTCCAGTAGCATTTTGATGAAGCAGAGTGAGCCAGATGCCCCTTGCCATGACTGTCAGATTTTGATGTTGATGGATATAATGCAAAAAGGGATGATCATTAAATTGAAAATTGATTGATGCATTAGCTAGAATTGCCATGGATTTTAGATGGAGGGCAAGGATTTTTGGTTGATTATTTGCATGGAATGTCAGATGTATTATGGAATGTCAATGGGCTTGCTTGCAGGGAGATGCATATTGTGCAGGTGTAGCTGTTAATGCAGTAAATTATCAATAGATGTAGGCAAGCATCATCAGCCATCTACAGGTGCAGGCTGACGTGATGAATTATGCATAGGTAGGTGTATGGCAAGATAGTCGGTGGTCAGTATGTGTAGGCCAATGCTATCTAACATCTTCCAGCAGCATTTTGAGGAGACAATCGGCGTGAGAGATTGGCGACGCTATATGACTCAACGGTCGACGTGTCGTAAAACCAATAACCAGGAAGCAAAGTGAGTAGAATGCACTCTGCAACTGCTGCAATATTTTGATGATGCTGGAGATAATTTAAAAAGGGATGACTAGCAAATGGAAAATTGAAGTGATTCATTTGCTAGAACCGCTATGGATTTTAGATGGACAACGATTGTCGGATTAACGTCTACATGGAATGTCAGGCATATTGTATAATTTCACTGAGCTTCAGAAAAGCATTACAAGATACTGCTGATGGGGATTTCTGTAGTTTTTTTTGCAAAATGAAATGAAGGTGTAGAATTATTATGCTTTAAGGTATTCACCAGATAAGGTTATGCACATTTTAAGTTCATGAAGCAAACAAAATAATTATGCTTGGTTTGGTTAGGTCAGGTTTGTTTTTATATTTGGAAAATTGCTCAACTTTCGCGTTTGTTAATTTTTAGAAAAAAAAGTATTTTTTTTATTGAGAATATGCTGGGTCAAGTCAGGTTAGGTTCGGTTTTTTAAGTTAACAATTCTTTAGATAATTTTTGTTTCACTTCAAATTTTTTTCCTCCATGGAAGGTTAGGCTGGGTTATGTTAGATTATGTGAGTTTTTTTTTTCTTTTTGTCATTACTTTGCATGCTATATTACCCATCTCCAAGCCTTTTTTGGTGCTATTTTGCCTCCCAACTGAAAAGTATGAATTTGCAGAGGAAATGAGTGGCCACATCATGTTGACGACATTCATAAACATTGCATGGGGAAAGGAAATTCCAAGAATTCAGAAATTACCTTCATGCATAGATTTACCACATGTCTTGCCATCTTCAGCATGCTGCAGTCAGCTAGAAAATGTCAATTGTAATAACTTTTAATATGAAGATGTATATAATGCATGCTTCACGTTTATAAATGTAATATAAAAAAGGGTTGTGAACACCCAAGTTTCCAACAAGATGAATGCTAATAAGTCACAGTTCCCATCTGTGTAAAAAAATATCTATTTTGTGGGAGGTATCTCCAAAATGGAAGATATAACCACTGTTTTCAAGCTAAAACTGAACGGGCAGAACCTCGATGTTTACACTACTGAGGACAGGACTCTGATTCAAGCCCTCCCTCAACCTTCGGCGTACCCACGGCTATCAAAATACTTGTACCTCTGGCCAGCAATGGTGCATACATTAAAATGTTCGTCGCAGCAAGCGGAGCAACTTGCAGCAATCTGCGGACCTTTTTCAGCGTATAGTATCGCCCCACGACTTCCTCATCTTTGCGTCCCTCGGGAGGCTGATGAATGTCGCTCCTGGCTCACTTTCATTGCATTTGTACACCTTGACACAAACAAGAATAATAGCGCCATTTTCTACGATCTATTTGCTCCTGATGACAAATCACATAGCGAGGCATTCTGAAGCGTATCTTTTCATCATTTAAGTAATTCAGGTATTTTAAAATAGGAAATGAATGCCACCATCGTCTTTGAAATTTAAAATCATCAGTTAGACACGCAAAAAATATGGTCTGTTCCGATACGAAACTTGTCTATTGTTGGTGTAGCTGTACCTCCGTCATATTAGGATGGTCCACTACGCCGTAGCGTGATGCTTTGATGGGTATGTCGTGACCTGACCTGACCGACCTGACGTAACCAACCTGACCTGATCTGACCTGACCTGAGTTACCCCGCCGACAGCGGTCAGTGAGGAGAGTTCGGCCGAGGCGCACTACGAGCTCAGCGAGCCCGGTGTGACGACAGATACCTGTCGAGACACCAGTGACAGTCGGTGTACCACAGCCGCCGCGCTCGCCGTCAGTCCCGCCAAACTCGCCAACATGTCGATCCAAGATATGATCGGCATGGGGTCAGTGCAGCTTCCACCCGACTGTCTCCTGTCCGGCCGGCGTGGAAGTCACTCGCCATATTTTGTATTCGTTTTACATGGTGTAGCGCTCATATTTTTAACATGGCAGGACTAGGTGCACAAAGCTTGTGAACCTTGCCTGTGGGACTGTACAGCGTTCAGTTGGTACTGGCTCTACAGAACTCACTACAGGTGCGAACAACTAGGCTGTCAAAAACATATGCACTTTACATGCAAATTCCGTCACGTAGTTAAGTAGTCATCAAATAAAAAATCCAGGTTTAGAGTAACAAGAGGTTTTGTGTGTTCGTTATCAGTTTGTTGGCTAACCGGAAGCGATGCATTAGCGTCAGTGCAGATGTGAATTCTGGAAGCCAACAAACTGGTCGTGAAGCATCAAGCTTCGTCGAAGCATTGTCGTGAAGTATCTTCACGACGGTTTATTAAGATTTTGATTCTCATGAATTATTGGGAAAGAACAACTACATGATGGGAAAGAACGACGATGGTAAGGCTGGGCAAAGTCTTACTAGATCTGACTATGCGATGGTGTCAGTTGTATATGATAATTGTTCACGATATCGTCGCACTGTTCTGTATTGTCGCACTGTTCTGTATTGTTCACGATATCGTCGCACTGTTCTGTATTGTTCACGATATCGTCGCACTGTTCTGTATCGTCGCACTGTTCTGTATTGTTCACGATATCGTCGCACTGTTCTGTACTCAGGTATGCGTCACCAAATGAGATCGACTCGCTTTTCAGTTAAAAACGTAACGCTTCAACAGCGCCGAGTACAATGCTTGCGGAAGGAAATGTGGCCCGTAAATTGCCCACCGCTAAGATACAGATATGAAGCTAATGTTTCGGTTCTGAACTGGTTGTACTATTGCAGTCATAATCCCGAGAGAAAAAAAACGCCCGTTTAAGAACGCCCCGTTTGGTGGTGCCACATGTCCAGGGACGTAGGCTCGGAAGTTAACTGTGGTTGCAGACGGTTTATTATTCGTTTATCGATTGGAATGTGGTACCGAATGTTGTATTTATATCCAATCGGTCCAGGCTGCTGATATATTGCCGGACAATCTCCATGGCTTCCCATTTTTATCATTGCCAATGTCCATTTCCCATGTGACATCCATCGCAAACGCCACGCCACTGAGCCAAGACGGTTAAGTCGTCAGTCGCATCGTGACAGGACGGGTGCTTTTACAACATGTGTGTACTTAGTGTCGAGTACCTGGCTCTAACTTTTTGTGTGAAACGTGACGCCCACGGTACACCACGCCCAGTATTGGTAAGGACGGAAGTGTCTGTAAAAGTAGCAGGGAAATAACTGAGCCGAAATCATTGACCCCAGCTAACGTCACAGAATGTGCTAACTGCTGTTTTTAACCAGAACTATTGTTTGTTTGTTATTTGGGCTTAGGAGCGTATGGACTGCGTTGGTCGTACAGTGCCCAGCTTAGCCAGACTTAATGCAATATCCGTATGTTCACAGACAACTATATACCAGCATTATCCCAAAAGAAGCCCACTGCGTGCCCCCCTTGACCGTCCCCATTTACTCCACGTCTCTTGGTACACCACGTGATTCCCCGCGAACACACCTCACGTGACCGTGCTGGTACACACCTCACGTGACCGTCCCCGTGCACCCTCACGTCTCCTGGTACACCACGTGATTCCCCGCGAACACACCTCACGTGACCGTGCTAGTACACACCTCACGTGACCGTTCCCGTGCACCCTCACGTCTCCTGGTACACCACGTGATTCCCCGCGGACACACCTCACGTGACCGTCCCCGTGCACCCTCACGTCTCCTGGTACACCACGTGATTCCCCGCGAACACACCTCACGTGACCGTGTCGGGACATACGCCACGTGACCATCCTCCAAGTGTACCTCATCCGTTTCTAAGTGAGGCTATCGTGTGTCGGTGCGGCAGGTCGTGGAGTCGGGACACCCTACAGCTGATGATCCGGGCCCAGCGCGAGCGCACGGCGATGCTGTGTCAGGTGACGACCGAGCTGAACCAGGAGCTGGCCGACGCTATGGAGGAGCGCACATGGCTGGAACTGCAGCTCGACCACATGCGGCCCAACAGTGACTGAATGGCGGCCAGGCTTCTCGAACAACTCGCACACAATCACAGTCCGTGCTGACGGGTCGGCCTCGAGGCCGGCAGCCACATCCGATGGCTTTGCGGCGGCTGGCTCATCTGACTACAGACGGCGCCGACACGGCCGCCTGGAGTGGCCCTGTCCGTGATGTGGTGGCAGGTGTGAGGCTTGGCTGACTCACCTGACTACAGACGGCGCCGACACGGCCGCCTGGAGTGGCCCTGTCCGTGATGTGGTGGCAGTTGTGAGGCTTGGCTGGCCCGACGGCGCCGCCTTTCGTCGACGCTGCAGCTGATGGCAGCTCAGACTGCAATGCAGCCCACACCGGCCCAGCCAGTCCACACACCGATTTGGCGCGTCGACTGGTTGTTTTGGGTTGTAGCCGGACTTTGTAACTCACTGTGCATTACTCGAGGGGACGGAGGCTGCGGTAGGCCGTTTGTATCGACTGGAGGTGATAATAGGTATGCGGTGTACATCCATTCCGGATAGCGTTGATTTGATTGCGAGAACACCCCGTTACCAGATCTTCCTCTCGCTGTGGCTTAAAAAGACATCGCCATTGTGTGCGCTGGTGACGCCAGTGTGTGAATCACCTCGTAACGCCAGTGTGTGAATCACATGGTGACGCCAGTGTGTGAATCACATGGTGACGCCAGTGTGTGAATCACCTGGTGACTCCAGTGTGTGAATCACGTAGTGACGCCAGTGTGTGAATCACCTCGTAACGCCAGTGTGTGAATCACCTAGTGACTCCAGTGTGTGCACTGGTGACGCCAGTGTGTGAATCACCTGGTGATTGCATATAATTATATACATACGAGATATCGGTCAGCGATCTGCGTCCCATTGTACGCAAGGCCTGTATAGCCTGTTCATAGACGGCTACAGTCACCACCACAACATAGTGCAATTAGGCGGGAACTAAGGAAACGTTTTTTGCGCTGACGGTTTCGTCCGCACCAATGAGATTCCAGTACGTTTACTATGCCCGAGAAATTCTACACTATCCCAGGGACTGGCTGACATCACTCTTCCCTGTTGTGCCGTTGCCGATGTTTTTGTAGTAATTGAACAGAGCCAAGCTTTGTGACCTCTACGTCCTGCCAAATTTTGACAATTTTAGAGATTAAAAAAAATGTTTTGGCGATCGTTTCTCGTGAGCTGTGTGTTCGCTGAGGAAATGGCAGCTGCCAGTGGTTGATCCGGAAAGTAAGTTGAATATATTTTAGACCTGTAATGCGAAAATTTGAAAGCGATAAAATGTCTGTGCGGCTCATCGGTTTTGAATGCGTCAGTGCTCCCCAAGTAGTTATAGTGACGCCACAACTATACGATGTAAAGAATTCGAGAAAATTACAATAATGTGCCGATGCATGAAACGTCTGCAGAGTAATTGCCTTTTAGCCCCCCCGGTACACTAGTGGTGACACCACATTCAACAGTTTGTTTCTGAATACAGAGCACGCCAGAGTAGCGTAGGCTGACAGCAACTTGTTACGGAAAACAGAGCACGTCAGGGTAAGGTAGGCTAACATCGGCTTGTTACGGAAAACTGAGCACGTCAGGGTAGCGTAGGTTCACAAAGCCAAGAAGTACCAGCTGGGCTTGAATGTGTGCAGAGGGTGCTGTCTCCGGAGATCTTGGCGCAGCTATCCTCGGCTTCCAGTGACGAATCATGTGCCTGATGTTTCCGCTGCCGGTTGACCGCTTAATTTGCCGTATGGTGGGTGGATTATCGCGCATGGAAACTGATGTGCTTAAACGCTGGCGTGCTATGAGTACATAGGATCGGAATGCATCATACATAATGTCTATTTTGCCAGAGTGGTAATTTTATTTAATATTATGAGATGATATCCGGTCTCGTGGCTTTTGCCTCATGTTATCATTGCTGTTATAGTGGTCAAATGTATTCAACATTTTAAATGATACCACGCTGGTATTTTTTTAAAAAATATTCCGTTTATTGGTTGTGTCGTTGAAATACAGATGGACGAAGGTTATTATTTGAGTTTCATTTCTGTAAAAGTTGTTGTTCGATGGCTTCTGAACATAATTGTGTGGTGTCCATGACTTCTGAGGAGCTGATTTAAAGGAGCAGTTCGATTCTGCACAGGATTTTGCGGATATTGTGCAATTCCTACCCCGCCTTATTTGTAATTTAAATATGAAAAACTGAAATATCGATCAGAAAGAAGTCACCCCACCGTTGCTACCTCTCCCAACAAAAATAACTTTGACTATTTTGACATATAACGTGTTCCGGCAATGTAGCGTCGCCACTCCCTTACGGCTCGCGCTTGGAGTGGCCGCGACCATCCTCTGAGGCACCCTATCGCATGATGGTGATGGTGATGAGAGACGCACAATCTCATAGGTTCAAACAGCTGGGAAAAGAAGTATGAGAGCGCCCTTGCTAGAAAGATGATTCACGATCCTCCTCGCAGACCTCATTTGGTGACTCGTCGATGATGCTGTAGCCACCCAACCACAACATGCAAGCCACCACGCGCTCGCAGTCAGCTATCGGAGGTGTATCGCAGTCAGCTATCGGAGGTGTATCGGAGTCGGCTATCGGAGGTGTATCGCAGTCAGCTATCGGAGGTGTATCGCAGTCAGCTATCGGAGGTGTATCGGAGTCGGCTATCGGAGGTGTATCGCAGTCAGCTATCGGAGGTGTATCGCAGTCAGCTATCGGAGGTGTATCGGAGTCAGCTATCGGAGGTGTATCGGAGTCAGCTATCGGAGGTGTATCGGAGTCAGCTATCGGAGGTGTATCGGAGTCAGCTATCGGAGGTGTATCGCAGTCAGCTATCGGAGGTGTATCGGAGTCGGCTATCGGAGGTGTATCGCAGTCAGCTATCGGAGGTGTATCGCAGTCAGCTATCGGAGGTGTATCGGAGTCAGCTATCGGAGGTGTATCGCAGTCAGCTATCGGAGTCGGCTATCGGAGGTGTATCGCAGTCAGCTATCGGAGGTGTATCGCAGTCAGCTATCGGAGGTGTATCGGAGTCAGCTATCGGAGGTGTATCGGAGTCAGCTATCGGAGGTGTATCGGAGTCAGCTATCGGAGGTGTATCGGAGTCAGCTATCGGAGGTGTATCGGAGGTGTATCGGAGTCAGCTATCGGAGGTGTATCGGAGTCAGCTATCGGAGGTGTATCGGAGTCAGCTATCGGAGGTGTATCGGAGTCGGCTATCGGAGGTGTATCGCAGTCAGCTATCGGAGGTGTATCGCAGTCAGCTATCGGAGGTGTATCGGAGTCAGCTATCGGAGGTGTATCGCAGTCAGCTATCGGAGGTGTATCGGAGTCGGCTATCGGAGGTGTATCGCAGTCAGCTATCGGAGGTGTATCGCAGTCAGCTATCGGAGGTGTATCGGAGTCAGCTATCGGAGGTGTATCGGAGTCAGCTATCGGAGGTGTATCGCAGTCAGCTATCGGAGGTGTATCGGAGTCAGCTATCGGAGGTGTATCGGAGTCAGCTATCGGAGGTGTATCGGAGTCAGCTATCGGAGGTGTATCGGAGTCAGCTATCGGAGGTGTATCGGAGTCAGCTATCGGAGGTGTATCGGAGTCAGCTATCGGAGGTGTATCGGAGTCAGCTATCGGAGGTGTATCGGAGTCAGCTATCGGAGGTGTATCGGAGTCAGCTATCGGAGGTGTATCGCAGTCAGCTATCGGAGGTGTATCGCAGTCAGCTATCGGAGGTGTATCGGAGTCAGCTATCGGAGGTGTATCGGAGTCAGCTATCGGAGGTGTATCGGAGTCAGCTATCGGAGGTGTATCGCAGTCAGCTATCGGAGGTGTATCGGAGTCAGCTATCGGAGGTGTATCGGAGTCAGCTATCGGAGGTGTATCGGAGTCAGCTATCGGAGGTGTATCGGAGTCAGCTATCGGAGGTGTATCGGAGTCAGCTATCGGAGGTGTATCGGAGTCAGCTATCGGAGGTGTATCGGAGTCAGTTATCGGAGGTGTATCGGAGTCAGCTATCGGAGGTGTATCGGAGTCAGCTATCGGAGGTGTAACGGAGTCAGCTATCGGAGGTGTATCGGAGTCAGCTATCGGAGGTGTATCGGAGTCAGCTATCGGAGTCAGCTATCGGAGGTGTATCGGAGTCAGCTATCGGAGGTGTATCGGAGGTGTATCGGAGTCAGCTATCGGAGGTGTATCGGAGGTGTATCGGAGTCAGCTATCGGAGGTGTATTGGAGTCAAGTTTGTGCGGCGATCGGAGCAAACATTGCACGTCCTTTAGTATGGATCTATCGGAGGTGTATCGGAGTCAAGTTTGTGCGGGGATCGGAGCAAACATTGCACGTCCTTTAGTATGGATCTATTCTAACATAGCATTCGCACTATATTCATATGCTTCGTCCCAGTGTTAAAATAATAGTTCTTGGTTAGGTGCGAGATGTCGAAATGTGTATGGTGGGATGCCGAAATTGGCCATGGAAATATGCCAATGAGAACGTTTCAGTCTTTCAAACTCGATTTTGAGCCAATAGTGTACTGATAAGTGCATGTTTTCCAGTAGCGCAACCAGGGGGGGGCCAAGGGGCCATGGCCCCCCCGAAATTTATTTGGGGCCCGCTCCGAGCCAGGGGCCCGCGAAGCGGGCCCCTGGCTCGGAGTGGGCCACCCTACTCAGAGCCCTGGCTAGGGGCCCGCGAAGCGGATCTGTGGCTCGAATCAGGGGCCCTTTGAACCAAGTGAAAATCTGGGGGCCAGTTTTAACCAGGGCCCGCCTCGAACCGGGGCCCATTTTGATTCAGGGGCCCGCATTGAACCAATAGCCCGCTTAGAACCAGGGGCCCGCTTCAACCTGGGGCCCTGTCTTGAACCAGGCGCTCTCTGGAACCAGGGGCCCGCTTCGAACCGGGCCCAGCATTGAACCAATAGCCCGCTTAGAACCAGGGGCCCGCTTTTACCTGGGGCCCGCCTCGGACCGGGGCCCATTTTGATTCAGGGGCCCGCATTGAACCAATAGCCCGCTTAGAACCAGGGGCCCGCTTTTACCTGGGGCCCGTCTCGAACTAGGGACTCTCTGGTCTGGAACCACGGGGCCCACTTTCATCTAGGGGCCCGTATTGAACCAAGGTCAGGCTTAGAACCAGGGCCCTACCTCGAATGTGGGGCCCGCTTTAAACATGGGTCTTGTCTCGAACCAGGGCCAGGGGCCCGCTTCGAACCGTTCCGACTGATTGCCCTTTCGATGTGGTACAATTTTATAGTTTTGGTCCGTATCGATAGTCGGATGTCTTGTAAGTACTCTCTTGAAACTATTTACGCCCAAAAAAATGCCACAAAAATGCAATGCTAACTAGTTGGTTGGTACAGAATGAGATCATTAGCTCCATTGGATTCCTCATGAGAAGTGAAATCGTCCGACAGGCCAACGAAAGCGGCTTTTTCAGCATTTTGGCAGATGGTACCACTGACGTCTCCGGTAAGGAGCAGCTCGTGTTGTGCGTCAGGTTTCTGGACACAGCCAGCTGTGTACGGGAAGAATTTCTTGGGTTCGAGTTGGTGCATGACGCTACGGGGAAGGGCATAGCTGACACTATCATGACCGTTCTGGAGTCGTACGGGCTGGACCTAGATAAACTAAGGGGTCAGGGCTACGATGGCTGCGCAACAATGAAGGGAGATACAAGCGGAGCACAAGCATGCATAAGGACACGTTATCCAAAAGATGTCTACACTCACTGCGCCAGCTACGTATTCTCCTTAGTTGTCTCGTACGGAGCTAAGGTTCAGGTGATATCAAAGTGTTTAGAGACTGTGCGAGAGACGTCTGAGTCTATCAACGCCAGTTCCAAGCGGAAAGACTGTTTCGAAGACGCGCAGGCAGAGACAGGGGCGTCGACCAAGCTGAAGAAGTATTGTGAAACCAGGTGGGTGGAGCGCCACGATGCTGCACTCAAGTTTTCTGAGCTCTACACAACTGTAGTAGCCTGTCTCGAGAAGATGATCCAGTGGTCTGATGCCACTGCTGCGTCAAAGGCCGACACATTCCTCGCAGCTATATCTAAAGATGACTTTGTGGTCGCACTCAACGTTGTCGCTCGGTTTGCCGGTCTTCTCCTGCCAATCCCCAAGTCTCTACAAAGTTCGCATCTGGACATAGTTCAGTGTGTTCGTGAGGTTGACACTCTTCTGGATGTACTTAAGAGCCTGCGGGGTGGCGTGGATGCAGACTTCAGAAAGGTGCTAACGGATTCCGAAGAGCTCCTGGGCAAACCTGCAGAAATGCCTCGCATCACGGGACGCCAGAGGAACAGGAGCAACCCGCCCGATGTGACAGACCCAGAATCATACTATCGGATCAGTCTGTACATTCCATACCTTGATAGTCTGATCCGTGAGACAGATGATCGGTTCCAGCCCCACATGAGAGAAGCTGCAAAGCTACAAGCACTGGTTCCGTGCTACGTGTGCCCCGAAACACGAGAAGAGATCTCTGAAGCTGTGGATTTCTATCAGGAGGACCTGCCAGGCACCGTAGGGGAACTTAACTGTGAGATCGAGAGATGGATTAAGAAGTGGACAGCAGAAGATAAGGAGGAACGACCCAAATCGTGTCACGAGGCTCTCGCGCAAACCGGGATGAAAGCCTTTTACCCCAACATTTCGTGTCTGCTCCAAATATTCGCCACGATCCCAGTCAGCACGGCTACAGCGGAGCGAACTTTCAGCTGCCTGCGGCGACTAAAGACATACCTGCGCTCCACCATGGGGCAGGAGCGTCTGGGTGGGCTGACCCATATGGCCTTGCGTCGGAGGCAGGTTCCCAGCACTGACGCTGTCATTGATGAACTGGCAAAGAAGCCGCACAGGCTGGGACCTCTGGTGTAGGTAGGGTTAGGTGCGGTCAGTTTGGGTAATTTTGTAGGTTATGAATGTTGGACAATGCGGTTTTGTAGGACAGAATCACCTTCGAGAGCGGCCGACCTGCGCGCCGGTCGCCAGTGAACCCCGCTGGCTCGGATCACGCTTCCGTGCTCCAACACTCAGAGAGAGAGAGAAGAGAACACTATTCTTAGCTGCCTGTTGAGGATGTAGCGTTTTAGACGTGTTGATATCTTTGACATCTCGTGTGCGAGGTTGTACCGCTTGTTAGGGATCTGCTCAGATCGGCTAGCTGCTTTGTATGAGTTAAGCGCGTTGGTGGGCCGTGTGGCCGCCACTGCATGTTGTTGTTTCGCTGTTATTGGTGTACGTCTTTCTCGGATAGCCGACAGTGTGAGTTGTATATGTAGGCGCATCGCCGCGGTGGTACGGCTCGTGCTCCAAGCGCTGAGTTGATGCGTTCGAGCGTTAAAAGTTGGCCAGGTCGCTGATTTTCCCTTCAACTGCTCTATTATACGTCATTCTCATTGTGGCTTCCGGCGCGAGCGACAACGCTCTTCACAACTCGACAGTTCTTCAGTGAGATTGCTTTAAGTGTTATAGTTATTTATTTCCTATCGGCGCGCGACGTGTTGTTCTTTGCAAGTGCCATCAGTGCCCTATCCACAATCGAAGGTTACCCTTACCCGCGGGTAAGTACCCCGAGCGACAATGGGAAAAAGTAACAATTACCATTGCCCTCTGGGTATTTACCTTTACCTTCGATGGTGGATACGAGGACAGTAGTGGGTACAAATGTTAAAAGCTAAAATGCCCTGAAACGCTCTAACACATTATCTTTTAAAACAAAGTAGACTTTAGGTTGCGGGAAGCTTTGCAAAATTTTGCAGTTTTTAATATTTTCTTTATGAAATCGGCCTCTGATCGTAGTTATCAGGCATCCGAACAATGCACAAAGCATCTGCAGCTGCGCTGCACGATGTTATTAGCCGTGTTTTGCGGTGTACTGGCGGCCTGTCAGAAGGAGGAATTAATTCAGAATGAGGGCTTAAGTCAGAATGAGGATTCGGTGTTAAAGGTATGTTCGGTGTTGCATGTATACATATATCATATTATTTCTCTAGGAGGAAGGGGCACGTAAAGGAAAAGTGCTTTTATTTCTGCGAAGTTTTGCAAACAGGGGCCCGCTCAAAAGTAAGTGCATGTTTTCCGCAGACTTTTTAAAAACATGAGGGGGGCCCGCTTGCGAGGGGGCCCGCTCTCCAACCCTGCCCCCCCCAAACTGAAATCCTGGTTGCGCCACTGATGTTTTCCATTTAATTTCGGGAACAACTAATATAGGGATACCTATGATAACGATAACGATTTCAATACCATGATATCAACAGATGGCATTGTTTAACAGATCACAGATTATAGATAATCTCTGTACCTTGAATTTTGTAATAAGATTCCTCGGTGTCACAGTCCGTAATGGTGAGCATAACATAATACTTATTCACGAACATACTGTTAGAAACAAGTCATGGAGACTTCATAAGCACACGTCAACAAGCAAGAAGTGCTTCTTTGGAAACGATGTTTATTCAGTGCTCAGAGAGTGGAATATTCCACAGTATTTCACAAGTAATCTATCATTGGATGGAGGTCGATTGACATTTCACTAGGTGGTGTTTTCCACTCTTTTTCTTGGGAGAAAAAATAAGCCTGCTTCGTTCTCATACACACGGTATAAAGAAACTAATATGGTACTAAAGATAGCGAAACATATCCATTCCCTTGAAGAAATAGCACCGTCAAATTGAGACCATTGCAGGACATTTCGACCGAGCCACTTCATCATACACCTCGCATTACTATGAAAATCGGTGCATGCCCGACTTTTCGTGCCCAGGCGCGTGATTGCGGGGGATCCGACTCCACTTTTCTGGACTCAACGTGTCTTTTTGATGACAGCTGAAGTTTTTAAAGTCCGAGTCCCGCCCTGATTTGTCGGGTCCTCGGCGCCATATTTTGGTGTTCCGCCCGGTTTTTCGAGCTCCGATGCGTTTTTGGAACCGTACGCGACTTTTGAAGGCATCTGGTGGTTTCTTCGGGGCTTCGGGACGATTTTCCTGGCTCGGACATTTATTTTTCGGAATTCTTCGTTATTTTGGAGGGCTCCGTCTTGATTTTTGTTGGCTCACAATGCGATTTTTGCGATCATGCTGTACTTATTTGGGGCCATCGATGCCAGTTTTTCATACATACGGCACCCACCGGTACCTTCTGAGCAGTGACGGAAAGCCGTTATGTCAAAGGTGCCATTCTGTCCTGTCAGTGCAGCACATATTGGTTGCGTGCCCAATACTTGCCCATGAGCGAAGACGTCACTTCGGGCGCAGTACAGTCTCGCTACGGAAAGTATTGGGAGATGGATCCACCTTTATACAATCGGGACAGCAATTCCGCTCCCTTGCAGAGGTTAAGTTTTCTGTTGTATATACGCCCCATTAATACGATGACAGGTATGTGGTAGAACCAGGAGGACAGCGTATCATAACCTCCACAGCTCATAACCTCCACAGCTCATAACCTCCACAAATTCAATATACCCGAAGCGCTCGTAACCTCCACAGGTCATAACATCCACAGCTCACAACCTCCACAACTACCAAGCGCTCATAACGTCCACAGCTCGCAACCTCCACAAGTCCGCAGCGTTCATAACCTCCACAGCTTATAACCTCCACAACTCCAAGCGCTCGTAACCTCCACAGCTCATAACCTCCACAACTGCGAAGCGCTCATAACCTCCACAGCTCACAACCTCCACAAGTCCGAAGCGTTCATAACCTCCACAACTGCGAAGCGTTCATAACCTCCACAGCTCGCAACCTCCACAGATTCAAGAACTCCATTATTTTCTAGAAGCATCACTTCAGATAGCTATCGCTAGGTAGCAGCACGGTCTAGGTCTTATAACAACGGATATTGAATGAATGTCATGCGATTGAACGTTGAAGTATAGATCACAATATTTCTCACTAGATGGCAGGATGTGTCATTGAATATGCGTGTGGTGTGCGCGCATTGTTAGCCTTCCAGACCTCTGGAACCGGCTGTCGTCCCGTGGGAAGCTGATATGCGGCGCAGTGGCGGATGCATAGCACGAACACACTGCTCAGACCGGTTTGTATCAGATTTCATGGCTAGCTTAAAATGTTCATTACATTGTGATTCTAACGCAATACTTGCATTTTTCGACCGGAATATGCCGGCTAGTCGTACCCTGGTAACGCCATTGATCAGCTGTCTGGGGAAGGGACGGAGAAAGCGTAGCGTCTGTGGCGCGAAAGTGGACGGATTTCTCACTAGATGGCAGGATGTGTCATTGAATACGCGTGTGGTGTGCGCGCATTGTTAGCTTTCCAGAACTCGGGAACCGGCTGTCGTCCCGTGGGAAGCTGATATGCGGCGCAGTGGCGGATGCATAGCACGAACACACCGCTCAGACCTGTTTGTATCAGATTTCATGGCTAGCTTAAATGTTCATTACATTGTGATTCTCACGCAATACTTGCATTTTTAGACCGGAATATGCCGGCTAGTCGTACCCTGGTAACGCCATTGATCAGCTGTTTGGGGAAGGGACGGAGATAGCGCAGCGTCTGTGGCGCGAAAGTGGACGGTTCGCGTCGCGAAACCGTCACGGTGTTGCTGATGAAAATGTGCACCCTTTGACTGCCACAGCCGGTCTGTCGAATTTCGTCTGTACTGCCGCAAGTGTACAGAGTCAGTCAGAGTCTGTGTAACTCTGAGTCCCCGGAGGGCTGCCCATTGCCATATCTCGAAAGAACGATCACCTGCCAGACCTCCCCTCCGGTCTGACACCTGATCTCCTCGCGCCGGTTCGGCGGTCGGAGGGTGCCATGTTCCGTGGCGTGGTGGCTGTCGGTAGTACCGGGCTGCCTGCAGGCATGCCATTGACCAGCACGGCGTTAACACGCGCACTGGAGGGGGGGGGGGCGAAATCCGCCCACCCCTCTGGCTTTTCGTACATAAATGCAGATTTTACCGGTCGATATACGCGATTTTCTGCGTACCTGCTTAGAAATGACCGGCGCGTCGTTTAAGAAAATGGAAGAAAAAGAAAAATGGAAATCGGGCGAAAAGTTTTCAAGTTAGGGGCCGCTAAAGTAAAAAAATTTCCCAGCGCCGGACCACAAAAATCGGCGCTGATGCGCTTCCCATATATTTGCAAAAGGGAAGTGTTCTTGGCAACACTAACTACTTGTTTAATGTATATTGATATACTATATAGCTTCAAGGCCATGTTAGGTCACCGAGGTCAAGTCAGGTCAAGTTCATGACAGGTTAATGGAACCAAACTTGATCAACTGGAATGTTGCCATAAATGCACTAAATGTTGCCATAAATGTCGTTTGTACTGTTTGTCATTGCGTTTCCATACTTTATTCATGTACTTCACTCCTTTCTTCGCGAAGCCGATCGCGCCGAGATGCCCGACGGAGCAGTCGGGCGGGCGGCCCGGTTCCGGTAACTGGAACAGGTAACTGACCTGATAAAGTGCTGCTATATAGGTGACCTGAGGTCAAATGTCGGGTCAAGAATCTGTATTGCATCATTCGTAATGTCCAAAACATCATTGATGCCCATTTCGGAGCATTTAAACACAATCACAGCGATCCATAACAATGACAAGCCAAGCCACGCAAAACAAGAAAATTTTGACAAATGTGACCTCATTTGACCTTGAAGATATTGACCTAAGGTCATGAAGATTGCACACAATATAGTTCACTACCGTACCCATCCACCCTGCGAGCTTCGTGCCTCCAGCTTTAATAGGAGCCGAGATGTTAGAGGGGGGGGCGGAATCTGCCCCCCCTCCAGTGCGCGTAATTTTCAGAGGCCCTCCAGGGCGCGTGTTAAGCGATCAAGCCCAGAACGGAGCTGCAAATTTCCGCATGTACGGCGGCATTGTAATCACTGGCGGATCCAGGGAGGGGCCATTCCGGTCATGCCCCCCCGAAGCGCTTAAAAGGGGGGCAATAGTGTCTTTTGGTCCCCCCGAAACCAACAGAAGTCAACTAAATTAAAATGCAGTAACCTTTGCCGATGTTAAAAAATAGCGTCTGGATGAAAGAATCTCCAATTTTGAAGGATTTTTTAAAATAATTGTTTGGAAGCCAGTGTGGTAGTATAGTAGCTTTTGACACACATCGAGGGTTCCATGCTGTTCAAGTTCTGCTTACAGCAAGAGTTGGAAAAATCGGATCCGCCAGTGTACACGTGCACGAACGTTGACGTGGTACAAGACATTGAACGTGAACGTGAACGTTTTGGTAAACAAGAACAAAAATCTGGTAACATAGGAACGGTGGAGGTAGGCTGGGGCTCCTACACAGGAAATTATGTTGTGAATTATTATTTAATTTTAATTTTAGTTATTATTCTTTTAAAATGGGCCCCGTTGCCAAATAGTGGTCGAAATCCGGTGCTTTTAATAAAAATAGTAGGAGAATGGGCACCCTCCAAATCCGTTCGACCCCTCCCCTGATGCAATTCCTAGGTACGCCACTGGGGGGGGGGGGGGCTGACGCCGAAAACCGAAAGTTGCCTCCCCAAACCGGTGGGCTAGATCCGCCAGTGATTGTAATATGTTGAAATAGTAATGACCTGTACGCCGTATCACTGCGACTACTCAAACGGATATTGTGATCCTTGAAAAAGGTTGGGATGGGGTCGTGAGTCTTCTCACGACTCCAGTCGAAACATTTTCAAGGCTGACCACAATATATGTCGGAACAGGCGTGCCGGCCATTACCATTCCAACTTACCTGAGCATACTCTTAGTTATGACATATAACTCAAATCAACGCTCAGAACATTCGCGCATTTTGAGGCCTATATATCGACCCAACACACCAATTGGATAAGCATCTTTGTAGTTCAGTATCGTACCTCTGTACCTTGTGGGTACAAGAATATTACGCAATGCGGATGACAGTTAGGGGGACAGTTATCAGCTCGTTTTTCAATGCCTTTAGAACATTCGTTTTTCTCACCCACGGACTGGTGGGTTTTGCGAGATTGTCTACTCCGCGTAATGCCACAATATATGTTGGAATACAATGGTATATATGTTCAGTGGCGCAGCCAGGATCTTCTAAATTGGGCGCCGACGTAAAAAATGGAATGACATAGAAAACGCCTTTGTCGCGCTTGGAGCGCCGAACATTTTTGGTTTTACGCGGTGAGAATCCACAAATTTCTTGTTCAAAAGTTCAAAAGTGCAGGCACCTGGGTATGCACTAAGCTTGCCATGTAGTCAGGTCACCAAACCATTCGAAGGTAAATACTCGCACCCAACGATGCTCTGGGTTGCACAATTTTAAGTCCAGCACATCTTGCAGAGTTTAAAAAAGTATATATGAGGAGAAAAACGGTCATCCATTTGCATCCTCTTTGAATCCAACCAATTTCCACCCACCCACGCCCGAAGTCCAGCACTACCATTCATTGGGGATGTAAGCACGCCGAGGGAATACCGAGGATACCTCTTGTAACCAGGAGATCGACACCGTGTTTGGGGGGGGACAGGGGAAAGTCGCCCCCTTCACGCCGTAATATCACGTTCGGTGCTTGAAAAATTCGCATCTGTCGCCAAAAAATCGTGTCGGGGTACTTGAATATCATGATTGGGTCCCAAAAGAGCCGGAGCCCCTGAAGATTACGCTGAATCTGGGGTATCAAAAAGGCATGCCAGGACACTGAAAATCACGCAAGGGACACGACAGGTCGTACCGGGCCCCAAGAGTCTCATCGTGACCAAAACAAATGTCTGGGCAACGAAAAACATTCCGGACATGGATGATCACCCTGGGGCCCCAACAATGACGCTAAAAGCCCCCAAAACTTGTTGGACCTCCCAAAAGTGCCGAGGCCGCTAAAACTCGCGCTAGGGATTCAAGCAAATGACGTCGGGGCCCAAAGGATAACACTTGGACAACAAAAGTCGCGTTGCAGACATTAAAAATAACAATGGAGGCCCTGAAAATCGCGCCGAGCCACAAAATTTGCAGCTGCCCTCCCCGAAAAAACTCAATTCTTACCTGGAATGTCACTCTGCGGCCTTAAAAATCGGGTCAACGTTCCCAAAAGGCAGTTGTGCCCCGAAAAAAACCGTGTCACGGCTGTAACTGTAAATAACTGGTTTTATAGGTGAGCGACCACCAGACTAGACCACCTTTCCGAACCCTCAAGGAAAAAATTACTCATGTATTACTCATGTGCGATTATATTTGCGTACATCTAAAGCACCTCGGATTAATCAGCTCAGCAGTGGTGAAATTCTGCAGAATGCAGCCACGCTTTATGTCTTGCTACACTTTATGCGATAAAGTGAAAAGCTCCGGGCTATTTTCGTATAGTATCATTTCATTTTGTGGTTGGAAATTGGAGCTAAAGTTCAGATATTTCCTGTTTTAATTTTGTCTTGTAGTTATAGTGTCGGAACTTATGTGTGTGGTTCCGCAAAAAAATTGACATAATCCAGTAACATGGCACTACACATAGTGTTATATTCCGATCATAATGCTCGATGTTTCGGCTTTCATGTAGCAGGGTAATAGTCGTAGACAAGCTTACGTATGTACGCTAGATAGTTTTAAACACGGTGCGACAGCCCGGGGAATGTTTGTTAAGGGTGGATTGCGGTAAAATAGTGCGTGCACACAGTGGCTCTGACATGTCATTTTAATTTGGGTTGGGGGATAGCAAAGGCGATCCCAAAAACCTGCTTGAGATGCAACCCAGAAAAATATGCAGAAATTCCATTTTATTTTTTTTAATATTAAAAAAAAATTAAAATTATAAAAAAAATAAAATTTTTTTTTTTAAAAAAAACACGGGGGAGAGAGGGGGGGGGGGCCACCGCCGTTCCGTGATTCCAACATCATTGAACGAAATTAAACTAGAGCGCGTAGCCCTCCAGTAGAGGTTGGCATCCCGGGAAGAGCGTCAAAACCTCCCTGGGTTCGTTGAACCCTCATTGAACCATCCGTGTAAAATTTTGCTCCACAAGAAGAACCAACCTAAATGCAACGTTCAAGAGGGGCTGAGACAACGCCCGAACCGATGTCTTTTTCATTCTAAGTTGGATTTGTTGCCTGTGGGAGGGCAATTCTTGCTGCTGCCCCCCCCCCCCATCCTGGAATCTCTAGAGCTCTCCACCTGTCTTCCAGTATTACATTTTAAGCTTAAATGTATTCATATATAGATGACTTAAATGAGCTCGCTCTGACCCAGGTAATTTGCACGTTCGTCCTGCATCATCTTTACAACTGAAATTATATATAATCGAACTTTTGATGTGCGCGCCACGTATCATCGATTTAGAAAACGACACGTAGCTTTTCAAAACACTCGTTACTATTTCGTGTCGATTTTTATTGGAGCTTTCACGACGCACAAACCCATTCCAAGTTATACGGGCGATTGCTCACCTGGATGTTTAGCGGCAGCGAGAAGCGACAGAACGACACCCAGCCTTTCGGTTGAAAGACCAGCGCTCTACCCATGGGCTATCTTGTCTCCTTTTCGGGTCATATTCACTCGTATATTTCCAACACAGTCATGGCACAACCTTGGTAAATACACACGACAGGCCACATTCGTCATGCACGTCCGCCCCGCTTCGCGGTGGTGCCTGCTTGGTGCAGCCATGGTGCCTGCTCGGTGCAGCCGTGGTGCCCGCCGATGCAGCCGTGGTGCCCGCTTGGTGCGGGCCCGGGATCGGCTGGGTACACGTTTCTGTGACACCGTATAACCTAACCTATACTCACCTGGGCTTCTAACTATCAGTGCAACATCACTGAGTAGCCCGTCTTAGGTTATGCTAAGCTTCACATCTCTAGCTTTAGTCATTGTTATCATGGGAAGCCTAACTCGCAGTTCCGGAGAGAGTGGAGGACCATTCGCGGGTTAACATGTATGTGCACTGGAATAGGGAGAGGGAGGGGTCATTCGCCCTCATCACCAGTTATTTTAAAATATTCCAAAGCCGAGAATCATTCTGATGTCATTCTTAGTTGACCTTAAAAAATGGGCATAGCGCAACGCAAAAAAAATCGATTACAAATTTTGTTAATTATTGACGTACAAAGCGAAACGCGTCGGACGAAATTATGTGTGAAAAGTGACGATAAGGCATGCTTGGCAAATTTCCAAGAAATACCTATATAACTCATGTTTAAACACTATATCAACTATGTTGGTAATTTCTAGGTGTGATATACTCCCCATCAAACGTGCACATCAGTTATACAAATGACTCCACAATGCACGAAAATTTGCATTTTGTAAAATAGTTCGCCTCATGTATCTAATTGAAGAAGTGTTATAAATTGTCAAACAACAGTATGTCCTAAACCCTCACCCACCCTTCAAGATTAGTGTTCCTACCTTTGTAAGTTACGACCATATTGTTAGTGCTTTTTCGCTTTCTATGTCATGTTTATCCTTCTTGAACATTTTACGAACATGTCCTAATCTGATGCTGCGAGCTGCGGGGAGCAACAGCATGGTGGAGGCAGCTGACAGCCTCAGTGTGTACTGACATTCGGTTATGAACACATAGCACATATCCGGCGTTACTCGTGCCCACGAATACACAGTACCCCTGTCATAAAGACATAAAGACATAAAAGATCAGTGCAACTATGAGCCACAAGGGCCCTTCTTGGTTGCACTTGGTACACTGAACCAGTTGCCCACCAAATCTGTCAATCAACCCACCCTGGAATACAGAAAAACAAGCCCCCTATTCTTATAATGATTGTCTATGCCGTTTTTAAAGATGTTCAGTGTGTTGCTACTGACAATTGTTCCTGGAAGCTGGTTCCAGTGTTCTACTACCCTGTTGGTGAAGAAAGACTGTCTTAACCTTGTCCTGCTGTGATTAACTTTAATTTTGAATTGATGACCTCTAATTGCATCATTTCTGTTAAATTCAAACATTTCCCTTAGATATCCCTGCTCCTGACCATGAACAAATTTAAAAACCTCGATGAGATCTCCTCTCAGCCTTCTATATCTAAGTGAAAACATATTCAATTTCTTCAATCTTTCCTCATGTGCCAGGTTGCCTATACCATTAACCATTTTTGTTGCCCTCTTTTGTACTCTCTCTAAAAGCCAACAATCTTTCTCATAACTAGGGACCAAGCTTGGACACAGTATTCCAAATGTGGCCTGACATATGCACAGTAAAGCTTCCTGATGACCTCCTCACTTTTGTATAACACGTTCCTCTGTATTTCCTCAAGCATTCTTAGTGCCTTCTTCCTGGCTTCTTTGGTCTGTTCTGATGCCCCCAATTTTGTGTTCAAAATAACACCTAAGTCCTTCTCCTGCTGAGTCACAGATAGTACTTGGCCATCCATCAAGTATGGCGCCTTCATATGCTGCCTACCTACATGCATGACTTTGCACTTATCAAAATTAAACTTCATTTGCCATTTTTCGGACCACTTCACAAGCTCGTCTAAGTCGTTCTGCAGCAAAACCTGCTCATTGTGCCCTGTTATTGCCCTAAAGATCTTCAAATCATCCGCAAATTTCAAAACCTTACTGCTCAGGCCACATTCAATGCTATTCACAAATATAATGAACAACAGTGGCCCCAGTACCGACCCCTGAGGGACTCCACTAAGAACATTTTGCCATGATGACTTTGTACCATTAAGCATCACTCTTTGCTGTCTATCTGAAAGCCACAACTCAATCCATTTTAGGATGCTACCTGCAATGCCATGGACCTGAAGCTGCATCATTAACCGTTTATGGGGTACCTTGTCAAAGGCCTTACTAAAGTCAAGATATGCCACATCAACCTGATTTCCCTGATCAAATTGTTCTGCAGCAAAATTTAAAAAGTCCAAGAGATTTGTGAGACACGATCTCCCTTTTCTAAACCCATGTTGAGTATCTTGAATCAATCTGTTTCCTTCCAGAAAACTAACTATTCTATCTTTGATAATTGATTCGAGTACCTTGCAGACTAGGGATGTGAGGCTTACTGGCCTATAATTTTCAACTTTCCCTCTTTCTCCTTTCTTGAAAATAGGAACTACATTTGCCCTTTTCCAATCTGTTGGAATTTCATTTTGTGAAACTGATCTACAAAATATTATACTAAGTGGAATTGCCAGTTCCTTTTCAGCTTCCCGCAATACCCTAGCATAAATTCCATCAGGTCCTGCTGCCTTGTTTGGCTTTATTTTTCTGATATAATTGAAAACAACATCACTATCAATGAAATCAACATTGTGTATCTGATCACCTGTCACTGAACTGTGGTTCACGGTTGGCAAATTTGTCACATCCTCCACTGTAAACACTGATTTAAACTGCTTGCTCAGCTCCTCAACCATCTCACCATCCTCACTCAATATAGTGCCATTTACTTCCAGTGGACCAATTGTGCTTGAAACTTTACTTAGCTTGTAGAAACTAAAGAACTTTTTACTGTCCCCATTACAGTTCCTAGCCAAATCCAATTCTTTTGCCCGCCTTGCTGCTCTGGTTTTCTGCTTCACAGCATCTCTAGCTTTTTGATACGACCTTAGATTTACGACATTTGAAGCTTCCTTAAATACTCTAAATGCATCTTTCTTAGCCTTAATTGATCTCCTCAAATCTGGTGTAAGCCATGCTGGCTTTCCTACACTTCTTTTGCGCCTTTGCTTTTGGGGACATGTCTAATCTGAATTTCCCTCAAGTAAGATTTGAACTTTTCCCACATTTCACAGGCATTTAAATAAAAAATTCTTCTTCCCATTGTATGGCACTTAAAGCCTCTCTCATGGAGTCAAAGTCTGCCCTGTTAAAATTTGGAATCTTTGCCAAGTTATCCTTGATTGTCCCTGCTATTTGTACCTTAAATCTCACTATGTTATGGTCACTTCTTCCCAGAGTTTCTCCTACAGTCAAGTCTTGAACTAAATCACTTAAATCTGAGAAGACAAGGTCCAAGAATGAGCCCTGCCTGGTTGGTTCCATTACAAACTGGTGTAAGAACAAGTCCTCTTCAAGGCATTTCCTAAACAGTTTACATGATGGGGAGCCAACACCAACATGTTCATATCCTTTTAGATTAAAGTCACCAAGAATAAGGCATTTCCTCTGAAAGTTCCTACTGATTTCCTCACAAATCACCTTATCGAGCTCTAGTTGCTGAGAATGTGGCAAGGTTCCTGATCGATACAAAGCTCCAATCCTCAGTTTATTGCTATTGCCTCTTCCCACAGCAACATCAAGCCAAATGGACTCCACAGACACATTTTTTACCCCATCTGCTACTTTCTGAGAACTGTATAAGCTATTCACATAGAGCATTACACCACCCCCTTTCACTGCTGGACCCCTATTGCATGAAAACATATTGTATTCCTGGATCTCATAGTCCTGCAAGTTATCCCCAAAATATCCCTCACTGACCCATGCCTCAGTAATGCAAACAAAATCTGGTTTCTCCTCAGCAACATAACACTTGAACTCATCAAATTTGGATCGAATGCTCTGAGCATTAAGCATCATACACTTAACAAAAGTTCCATAACCCTCTTTGGCTTTTTCATGTTGAGTAGCTCTATCATCTCTGGATGAGCTAGCACTCTGCGCCCCCTTGATCTACTGCTACCCCTATTTGCTGACTGTGAGGTGCTTGCAAGACCTCTCTCTCTATCAGCTACATTCCCCCATGACCTGCCTAGTTTCCCTGTTTCCTAATGAGAGCCTCCTCATACCTATTGCTGAGCAATTCAACTCCTCTCTTGCTCAAATGTAACCCATCTAATGCAAACATTTCAGTCCTCCCCCAGAAATCCAAGAACCCCACCCCAAGTTCCTTACAAATCTTGGCCACCCTGGTATTCAGCCCAATGGCCCTCGAGTACCACTCTATGCTTGCGTTAACCATAGGGAGGATGGATGTTACCATTCCTCGTTTCCTACTCACAGCTAACCTACCTATCAAAGCCCTATACTCCTGCATTGTTTCCTCTGTTTTTGCTTTTCCTACATCATTTACACCAACCTGCACAATTACTGTTGTGCTCTCTCCACTACCCTTCATCACTCCTTCTATCCTATCACCAACATCCTTTACCTGGGCCCCTGGGTAGCAAACACGAGTCCATTTGTTGGGGTTCCTGCTACAAAAAGTACGGTCCATGTACCTCACTCTTGAGTCCCCTAGAACTAAAACTTCCCCCTCTCTACCATCAGCTGCCTGGTCGTTCCTCCCTTCCTCCTTAGCAGCATTTCTATCTCTCTCTTGCAGTACCTCAAATCTATTATTAGTCTCAATGCCTTTGTCAATTTTCCTTAAAGCTAGTCTCGTACTCTGGCGTCTAGCTACTTTCCACTCTCTACTGTCATGGTCTATACTATCTCCACCCCTATCACTCCTAGACTCCTGCACCTGGCTTGCCTGGCTGACATTTCCTATGGTGGGCCCTGCCACCAAACACTTCAGACGCTCCACCTCCCTTGCTAACATATCTACTTTCTTACTCAAGTCCCCAATGACTACAATACACTTACACTTTCCACAGTCGCCTTGCATTTTTTTTTTTTTTTTTTAAATAAATTTAAATAAAGTTATCCCGACTCACCAGCTACAAACTCCAACTAAACCAAACTAAAATTAAAAAAGCCTAGATACCTTTGCAAGTACACCAGTATATTGAAAATATACCTAGTGGTAATTTAAGCTCACTATTTTAGTCCTAAGCTCTATCTTAAACTTAAACACCAAAAGGACACCGACTTATTCCTCTACACTACAGAAACCTAAGCCACGAGACTGCGCCACCCGTCTACAAAGCGTTCACGTGGCTGATCGATAATTCTAGAAGCTACCTAGTGTATTTTAGGCTCACTATTTTAATCTTAAAGTCTATCTTAAACTTAAACACCGAGCGGACGCAGACTTATTCCTCTATGCTAACAGAAACCTAAGCCACGTGGCCGCTCCACCCGTCTACAAAGCGTCCACGTGGCCGATCGATAATTCTAGAAGCTAAAAATCTGCTCGTTAAAAAGAAACTCATGAGATAAAACTATGCAAATATATGCACAGAAGTAATTGCTAAATACCTACCACCAGCTGCAAACTCCAACTAAACCAAACTAAACACTAATATAATCAAAAACCTAGATACCTATACAATAACACCAGGACAAGAAGATATACCTAGTGTAATTTAAGCACACTATTTTAGTCAACTCTATTTTAAACTTAACCACCAAAAAAAAAAAAAAAAAAAACTTATTCCTCTGCACTACAGAAACCTAAGCCACGAGGCCACGCCACCCATCTACAAAGCGTCCACGTAGCCGATGGATAATTCTAGAAGCTACCTAGTGTAAGTTAAGCTCACTATTTTAATCTTCAACTAAAACACCAAGCAGACACAAACTTATTCCTCTATGCTAACAGAAACCTAAGCCACGTGGCCACTCCACCCGTCTACAAACGTACACGTGGCCGATCGATAATTATAGAAGCTTAGAATACCTAGGCTAAGTCTAATATACTCAAGTTAAACAATATAACCGCTCCTTCTTAACCTAGGCCTACAATTGAACAAATCCTCCCTCCACTAACCACCTGAGCCCAATCTTTTTCTCACGGTTTTCCCTCGTCACGGGAGCGCAAAAACACGTCCGGTCGCGACGAGGGCAGAGCAGTGAGAGCAGTGAGCTGTCAATTACCTGCGCGGGAAATCGTACATGGCCTTGTATTATCGGGTATCGGTATGGCCTGTCAGCTATGGCACCAACCACACCGGCCGGGTTCAGTGTAACCCGGCGACGGAGCTGAAGTCTAGCGACTGCAACAGAAGCCCATATCGTGTGGTCGACCACGAGTCGCTAAAGCCATGGCATCAGCCTACTGCGAGGCTCCGTGCCAACTGGCGCGCGCCGTTCCGTGGCGGCGGCACCCAGCTGTCGGCGTGGTCAGCCAATACACTGACACGCACATGACGGCGCACACGTGGCCGACTGGACCGGCCCGCACGCAGTCGGCGACGGCGACCGAGGCACGCCCGCGCCACACAGTTGGGCAGTGTTTCGACGAGCATCACCCGCCCGCGATGCTCGCGCGTCGCCGCCTACCTCCGCCACCAATGCCGGCAGTCGCGTCTGCAGCGCGCGTACACTGTTCACGTGTAGGCTGCGACAGCCGCCAACGAACTCGGCGCGGCGGAAGCGGCACAGTCGCTGCGCCGAGTCGCCAGGCCAGCACGAGCACGCGGAACTCCTTCGGCTGCAGGTCCGCTGCAGGTGCAGGTCGGCGCAGAGCCGCTGCACGCCGTCGGCCGGGATGGCGGCCTCGCCCGGGTCGCGATAGTGTTCGAACAGCGCCACCAGGCGCGTGTCCGACACGTGCAGCCCGGGTGCCGCGCCTCAGCTGGCCGACAAGGCGTCACGTGCGGGGAACTCCACTTGCCCGTGCGGCCGATGACCGCGTCGGCTTCCGCCGGTGCTGACGCGGCTTCGGCGGCGGCGGCGACGGTTCGGCAAACAGCGGCGACTTCCCCGCTGCTGTCGCCACGAATGGCACGGGCGGCGCCTCCCCTGGCGGGCAGGAGCATAAGTTAGGCGCGCAAGTGTGTTGAACAAGTACAACCAAGAACAACAGCGATGGTCTGAGAACCAATACACCAATGAGATCTACATGCGTAGGCGATAGGCTAGACAACATACATGGATTGGACATAATAACCCAGAGTTAAGGGCAAATAATCCTATTCCTAATCCTATCCCAGCAAACTCCGCCACACACATGATTGGCATGCTTTTGAATTGACGACAAGTATAGTCCAATATCAATGTGACAACTGGGCCACGGTAACGGTAACGACCAACAACGGAGCTGACATACGACGGTAACGACCGACAACGGAGCTGACATACGACGGTAACGACCGACAACGGAGCTGACATACGACGGTAACGACCAACAACGGAGCTGACATACGACGGTAACGACCGACAACGGAGCTGACATACGACGGTAACGACCGACAACGGAGCTGACATACGACGGTAACGACCAACAACGGAGCTGACATACGACGGTAACGACCGACAACGGAGCTGACATACGACGGTAACGACCAACAACGGAGCTGACATACGACGGTAACGACCAACAACGGAGCTGACATACGACGGTAACGACCAACAACGGAGCTGACATACGACGGTAACGACCGACAACGGAGCTGACATACGACGGTAACGACCAACAACGGAGCTGACATACGACAGTAGCGAGCAACAACGGAGCTGACATACAACGGTAACGACCGACAACAGAGCTGACATACGACAGTAGCGAGCAACAACGGAGCTGACATACGACGGTAACGACCAACAACGGAGCTGACATACGACGGTAACGACCAACAACGGAGCTGACATACGACGGTAACGACCAACAACGGAGCTGACATACGACAGTAGCGAGCAACAACAGAGCTGACATAAAAACGAAATCAAAACGACTGACATACACAACAAAACTGACATAGACGGAAACGTCAAACGGAGCTGACATACGACGGAAACGTCAACAACGGAGCCGACATACGACGGAAACGTTCAATAACGGAGCTGACATACGACGGTAACGACCAACAACGGAGCTGACATACGACGGTAACGACCAACAACGGAGCTGACATACGACGGTAACGTTCAATAACGGAGCTGACATACGACGGTAACGACCAACAACGGAGCTGACATACGACGGTAACGACCAACAACGGAGCTGACATACGACGGAAGCAACACGAAAACGGAGCTGACATACGACGGTAACGACCAACAACGGAGCTGACATACGACGGAAACGTTCAATAACGGAGCTGACATACGACGGTAACGACCAACAACGGAGCTGACATACGACGGTAACGACCAACAACGGAGCTGACATACGACGGTAACGACCAACAACGGAGCTGACATACGACGGTAACGACCGACAACGGAGCTGACATACGACGGTAACGACGAACAACAGAGCTGACATACGACGGTAACGACCAACAACGGAGCTGACATACGACGGTAACGACCAACAACGGAGCTGACATACGACGGTAACGACCAACAACGGAGCTGACATACGACGGTAACGACCAACAACGGAGCTGACATACGACGGTAACGACCGACAACGGAGCTGACATACGACGGTAACGACCGACAACGGAGCTGACATACGACGGTAACGACCGACAACGGAGCTGACATACGACGGTAACGACCGACAACGGAGCTGACATACGACGGTAACGACCAACAACGGAGCTGACATACGACGGTAACGACCAACAACGGAGCTGACATACGACGGTAACGACCGACAACAGAGCTGACATACGACGGTAACGACCGACAACAGAGCTGACATACGACGGTAACGACCGACAACGGAGCTGACATACGACGGTAACGACCGACAACGGAGCTGACATACGACGGTAACGACCGACAACGGAGCTGACATATGACGGTCGGATTGTGAGTTACAATCACTGGCGGATTTAGCCCACCGATTTAGCCCACCGATTTAGCCCACCGATTTTGAGGGAGAAGCCAGGTTTTGTGTCGGAGAGAGCGAACAGATTTGGAGCGTGCCCAGCCTACCCCTCTTTTTAAACGTCACCGTATTTAGACTAAAATATCTTATTTTCCAAACGGGCTCATGGAACAAATGACATACATAATGTTCTGTGCATGTGGTCCAAATTACCAATATCGTTTCAAAGTCTCCGGATTTGAACCCCCTCCCCTGTCCAAAGGTATTTTCTGACATATCTTGAGAAGTCAGCTCATACCGTTAAATTACACCTTCACGAATCAACGGTTAATGTTAAGCTTTAGGCTAAGTAACAAATGTTAAGTTTTGCAATTCCACGCATTTCAGTCAATACACCCGGTCGTCATCTGATTAGCGTTTGTGCAGGTGCATTGCCACCCGCCTTGCACATTCGTCGCATTCGCCACACTTCACGCGTTTCTGCGGTTTCTCACAGGCACATTGCCTTGATTGTTTATGCATGTACGTACTTTCAAGCTATGTATGTAGAGCCATTTATTATTTATTTCGGTTACGATACATTCACCACAATGCATTATTGCAAACTGCACAGATAAAAACGTCATCTCTGCCTGGGCCTGAACTCGAGACCCCGGGATACAAACCACAGACCGTGCCCATCTACCGCCTAGGACGAATGATGAGTGCCGGCTGCGGTGCGGGATCCATGGTCCGCACGCGGGAGTGTCACCGCAAACGTCGTCTTTCAACAAATATTTAAAGTTCTTAGAAATTTATATTATGATGAAAGTTGGTAAATATAAAAATGAGAAGAGGACACCTGTCTCTAAGTAAGACAATTACAAATTTGAAATGCTGTATTGCACTTTCAATACGCTCCAAGAACCTCTTACCTATAAAAATAATTCAGAGCAATTCATGAAGAACATTGGGACAAAAATAGGCAACAATGGATATTAAAGGGGCACATCTCACTCCAGGTGAATAAATCTGAACGTCGTTCCGCTATTGCAAATAAAATTACTTCAGAAGCGGGACTGTTGAGCCGGGCCTTCTCATTCAGATGAACTTTTGCAATATTGCAAGTATGCACGGGGTTAGACGTAGGGTGCGTTCTTTGTCGCAATTATTCCGCGGATTCCGCTGTGTGTGACGTTTCATTGGATATTCCGTGGAATCCATCCGCAAAGCGTTCTGGGAAGCATTGCGGTGTATATGACGTATGTGAGACATATGTATCGCTCGTATGTGTCACTACTTGGTTGGTTGGTTGGTTATTGGTTTTACGACACGTCGACCGTTGAGTCATGTAGCGTCGCCAATCTCTCACGCCGATTGGTCGCGGGCGAAGAGTAAGGTGAACCGAACCCACAAACTTTCGATTGTGAGACGAGCATCTTGCCCCTAGACCACTCGTCCCCTATGTGTCGCTACTAAAAAAAATTTGTAAACTTTCGAACATAACTTGGAAAATCTCACCGTTGTACAATGTGATAACTCGAGGAAAAAAATTGCCAGAAATGCATTCATCGACTCCTTTTTGATGCGATATATGTAGCGCCATTGCATCAGCAGATACATGAAGCACACCTGGTCACAGTTTCAATGGACAATTGCACAAGATTTGACATCGTAGCAAGTCCACGAACATGGACAATATCATGTGTGAAAAAAATGTAGATATGCACAAATGTTATCTCAGTTTGACGACTGATAAAGGTAAGACGAATTGAAAAAACCGGGACAAGTGACGTATGAAACGATTGATGAGAATATTCTCATCATATTAAGCAATTCAAAATGGCATATCGAACGGTTCACAATATGCTATCTTTCATCAAACAATAAGCCATTACAATAGTTGTTCAACTAGAGCAAGAAAGACATTTAGAAACCAATACCAATGAAATCAGCGATCCTTTGGCTATATGTACCGTAAGTTTCAGCTGCACCTAGCTGCCCCAACACCGGTAGTGATCAGTTGTATCCCGGCAGGTCGCTGTGCGGTGCGGTGGCCGGCACGGGCGGCACGGGGAAGCCCGAGCCGGACGCCGCGAAGCTCCGGCTTACTGTCTTGATCGGGTGTCTTGATCGGGTGTCTTGATCGGGTAACCTGATCCTGCGGCCGCTATGTAACACAAAACTCCCCTAACCGACGTGGCGACTGAGTAGAGATAGATCGCGTACTGAGCGTTTCCCATGGCAGGGGATCTGTCCTTACCTGAAAGGGCCGGGTCAATGTAGTAAGATGGACATCCTGCCCGCCTATGGAAAGGTGCTCTAGGTCGAGGTAGAGTTCTTCTCAGCAGCCAGCAACATGCAATTCACCGAGATGTCAGCTGCAGCTACAGTATTTTAACAAGCATTTGGAGGAAGTACCTTAAATTCGAGGATGTGCATTCTAAGATGCATATTGCTGCATGGGGGATTGGTCAGCTGTGACATGAAGCCCCGACTTTATATGTACCGATTATATCTTGTGGGGTTATTTTTTTGGGGGTTTTTTTTTTAAAATTTTTAAAACTTTGAAAAAGAGGGTTTTGAAATTTTTTTGGTAAGAAACATTTAGGTCCTTTTAAAGGGGAGGATGCCCGCCTAACAAACGCTAACTAATAATTATCCAGTATACGAGCACTCATAAACTTCGCTTATGGCGTCATTATGCTGTCACCATGCATGACCGGACGTTGATCTTTTAAACCAAGGTACCCTTGGTTTAAGTTTGTTCCCGAGATATTTGGCGCAAGCAAAATGAGGGGAACGGAATGCTCCCTCCCCTCTAGCAGGTATGACCTCGTGCTATTCGAGGTGAACGTGACATTCCTGAGTTAAGCAAGTTTTAAGATAATAGAGCCTCTCCATATGTTCCAAATTTGAAGTTCTTTCGATCAAGACCAAAATCTTCCCTGTAAGTAGCATACTTTGTCCGCAATGATTTCTGGACATTTTTCCTCTAGAGTTATGCCAGTGTGAAATGTCACGAACGCGTTGGTGATATTTTCCGTAGTTTTTGGTACAACACCCCAATCGTGTTGCCTACACAGTATTGCCTACGATCATTCGATATGCATCGTAGTCTGATCACCATGTCCCATGGGCGTCACCATCTTGCACGAAATCACATAGAACTGGGCACGGACAGCTTATTACAGTCCGCGAGTTCCTCGCGGAATCCACGAAATTTCGGCACGGATTTAGTGAGGAATAGATAAAGAACAACACCCCAACCGAGGGTTGTCCAGGCACACGGAGCACCGCAGTGTGTTTGCCTGTGAAGAAATGTTGGCTTAAACCCGTGGATAGAACTTAGGGTGACTAAGTCACGATAAATATCTGTTGGGAGATTTAATGCATGGCGGTCGGCTGTCCAAGTTATCGAGGAATGCTTCTCTGTCTGTATGCCTGTGTATATGCCGCTTCGACTCATGCTGCGCCAAAACTGCCGGACGGATTTTGCTCAAATGTCCACATCTGGTGGGCCGGTTCGGCGGACAGATTATGGCGGCGGTTTCGGTCGCGCGGTCAAGTGGGCACGTGCCTCGTGCCGCCAACTGGGGCCATGTCGACATCAGTTAGCCAGGGCCACAGCATATACCACAAGTGAACACGTGCCACAAGTGGACACGTGCCTCGTGCCGCCAACTGGGGCCATGTCGACATCAGTTAGCCAGGGCCACAGCATATACCACAAGTGAACACGTGCCACAAGTGGACACGTGCCTCGTGCCGCCAACTGGGGCCATGTCGACATCAGTTAGCCAGGGCCACAGCATATACCACAAGTGAACACGTGCCACAAGTGGACACGTGCCTCGTGCCGTCAACTGGGGCCATGTCGACATCAGTTAGCCAGGGCCACAGCATATGCCACAAGTGGACACGTGCCTCGTGCCGCCAACTGGGGCCATGTCGACATCAGTTAGCCAGGGCCACAGCATATACCACAAGTGAACACGTGCCACAAGTGGATACGTGCCTCGTGCCGTCAACTGGGGCCATGTCGACATCAGTTAGCCAGGGCCACAGCATATACCACAAGTGAACACGTGCCACAAGTGGACACGTGCCTCGTGCCGCCAACTGGGGCCATGTCGACATCAGTTAGCCAGGGCCACAGCATATACCACAAGTGAACACGTGCCACAAGTGGACACGTGCCTCGTGCCGCCAACTGGGGCCATGTCGACATCAGTTAGCCAGGGCCACAGCATATACCACAAGTGAACACGTGCCACAAGTGGGCACGTGCCTCGTGCCGCCAACTGGGGCCATGTCGACATCAGTTAGCCAGGGCCACAGCATATACCACAAGTGAACACGTGCCACAAGTGGACACGTGCCTCGTGCCGCCAACTGGGGCCATGTCGACATCAGTTAGCCAGGGCCACAGCATATACCACAAGTGAACACGTGCCACAAGTGGACACGTGCCTCGTGCCGTCAACTGGGGCCATGTCGACATCAGTTAGCCAGGGCCACAGCATATACCACAAGTGAACACGTGCCACAAGTGGACACGTGCCACAAGTGGACACGTGCCTCGTGCCGTCAACTGGGGCCATGTCGACATCAGTTAGCCAGGGCCACAGCATATACCACAAGTGAACACGTGCCACAAGTGGACACGTGCCTCGTGCCGTCAACTGGGGCCATGTCGACATCAGTTAGCCAGGGCCACAGCATATACCACAAGTGAACACGTGCCACAAGTGGACACGTGCCTCGTGCCGCCAACTGGGGCCATGTCGACATCAGCTAGCCAGGGCCACAGCATATACCACAAGTGAACACGTGCCACAAGTGGACACGTGCCTCGTGCCGTCAACTGGGGCCATGTCGACATCAGTTAGCCAGGGCCACAGCATATACCACAAGTGAACACGTGCCACAAGTGGACACGTGCCTCGTGCCGCCAACTGGGGCCATGTCGACATCAGTTAGCCAGGGCCACAGCATATACCACAAGTGAACACGTGCCACAAGTGGACACGTGCCTCGTGCCGCCAACTGGGGCCATGTCGACATCAGCTAGCCAGGGCCACAGCATATACCACAAGTGAACACGTGCCACAAGTGGACACGTGCCTCGTGCCGTCAACTGGGGCCATGTCGGCATCAGCTAGCCAGGGCCACAGCATATACCACAAGTGAACACGTGCCACAAGTGGACACGTGCCTCGTGCCGTCAACTGGGGCCATGTCGACATCAGTTAGCCAGGGCCACAGCATATACCACGAGTGAACACGTGCCACAAGTGGACACGTGCCTCGTGCCGCCAACTGGGGCCATGTCGACATCAGTTAGCCAGGGCCACAGCATATACCACAAGTGAACACGTGCCACAAGTGGACACGTGCCTCGTGCCGCCAACTGGGGCCATGTCGGCATCAGCTAGCCAGGGCCACAGCATATACCACAAGTGAACACGTGCCACAAGTGGACACGTGCCTCGTGCCGTCAACTGGGGCCATGTCGACATCAGTTAGCCAGGGCCACAGCATATACCACGAGTGAACACGTGCCACAAGTGGACACGTGCCTCGTGCCGCCAACTGGGGCCATGTCGACATCAGTTAGCCAGGGCCACAGCATATACCACAAGTGAACACGTGTCACAAGTGGACACGTGCCTCGTGCCGCCAACTGGGGCCATGTCGACATCAGTTAGCCAGGGCCACAGCATATACCACAAGTGAACACGTGCCACAAGTGGACACGTGCCTCGTGCCGCCAACTGGGGCCATGTCGACATCAGTTAGCCAGGGCCACAGCATATACCACAAGTGAACACGTGCCACAAGTGGACACGTGCCTCGTGCCGCCAACTGGGGCCATGTCGACATCAGTTAGCCAGGGCCACAGCATATACCACAAGTGAACACGTGCCACAAGTGGACACGTGCCTCGTGCCGTCAACTGGGGCCATGTCGACATCAGCTAGCCAGGGCCACAGCATATACCACAAGTGAACACGTGCCACAAGTGGACACGTGCCTCGTGCCGCCAACTGGGGCCATGTCGACATCAGTTAGCCAGGGCCACAGCATATACCACGAGTGAACACGTGCCACAAGTGGACACGTGCCTCGTGCCGCCAACTGGGGCCATGTCGACATCAGTTAGCCAGGGCCACAGCATATACCCAAAAGAAAACGTGCCACAAGTGGACACGTGCCTCGTGCCGTCAACTGGGGCCATGTCGACATCAGCTAGCCAGGGCCACAGCATATACCACAAGTGAACACGTGCCACAAGTGGACACGTGCCTCGTGCCGCCCGCCAACTGGGGCCATGTCGACATCAGTTAGCCAGGGCCACAGCATATACCACAAGTGAACACGTGCCACAAGTGGACACGTGCCTCGTGCCGTCAACTGGGGCCATGTCGACATCAGCTAGCCAGGGCCACAGCATATACCACAAGTGAACACGTGCCACAAGTGGACACGTGCCTCGTGCCGTCAACTGGGGCCATGTCGACATCAGCTAGCCAGGGCCACAGCATATACCACAAGTGAACACGTGCCACAAGTGGACACGTGCCTCGTGCCGCCAACTGGGGCCATGTCGACATCAGTTAGCCAGGGCCACAGCATATACCACAAGTGAACACGTGCCACAAGTGGACACGTGCCTCGTGCCGTCAACTGGGGCCATGTCGACATCAGTTAGCCAGGGCCACAGCATATACCACAAGTGAACACGTGCCACAAGTGGACACGTGCCTCGTGCCGTCAACTGGGGCCATGTCGACATCAGTTAGCCAGGGCCACAGCATATACCACAAGTCGCACGAATATGAAACTTCGTGAAAATATGCGCTCGATAGGGAACTGCCTGCTCTTGTCGTCGTCGGCCGGGTGCGCTGTACTACATGACCGTCAGGCGCACGTGCATCTGTTTTGAGTTGGGCACCTCCGAGCTGAGAGCGGGGGATCCTTGGGATATCAAATTTGGTGGACGGGTAGCGCGTCACCGGGGTTATCCGGCCGTGTGCAATTTGTAGGGGTGTGTGAAGCGTTGTAGTGCGTGCCATGCGCTCAAAATTCGTTCGGCACCCTCAATTCTGTTCAACATTGGATTGGGTTTTTTTCGACAAAAAAAACGCGACCGCCATATATTGGCGCCCGGCTCGATTCACATCACAGGGAATGATGGATGTGTGACACCATGTGAAAGCCCACGGTGTTGGCTACCCTTTGGTTATCATTTCGGTGCGATCGAGTCAACAAGCTGCACGTGAGCGACACCGATTTGATGGGAGAACGGGTTGCGTCGAAATCTGCCGCCGTCAGTTGGTTTAGTGTGTGAAACGGGAAGGTTTTCGTCGGAATATGACCAATTTTAGCGCGCGGAATCGGCTCTCTGCCTTACCTGCTCTCTGACTCTGTTTCGCACCCCATCAACGTCACGTCACTGCCAGACCCCATTTGGGATGAAAAGTGGTAGCCATGTATAACACAGACTGTTGTGATTCCTACCATACCTTTATAATTTCCCCATATCAATTACTTTTCCTACAAACAAGGCTCCCCTGAAACATTACGAAGCATCATTTTCGACCTTCTTAGCGATGGACGGCCAAGTTTGCTGGAGCTAACTTCTCCGATTGAAAAATGTTCATGCGCACGTGCTGCCACGCCAGCCAAGCTACCGTGGGAAGGATTTTGTATGTGAATAGAGCGTGTATGCATGGTAACACAGCTGTGTTATTGCGCGTATGGGAAAGAAGCCGGGAAAGGGCAGGGTAGGTCAGATCAACGGTGGCATATAACGGTTAGCACCGCAAAATACAGATCCTTCTGTGCACCACTGATCACTTACCTCTTACCTCCGCATCGTATCCGAACATGCCGCTGGGCGTCGGCGTCGAACGCCTCGTCGACCTCGTCGGTGTCGAGCGCCTCGTCGACCGGTGCGTCGGCATCGAGCGCCTCGTCGGCCTCCAGCGCCGCGGCCGCGTCAGCAGCCGCTCGAGCGGCAGCGGCCGTCCGGTGCCGGAGGCCACGTTTGGCCGCCTCCAGGAACATGGCCATGCTCCGGCGCCCGGAGGTCAGCTCGTCTGCCAGACGCCCGATTCGCTCCGTTGTGACAGCCGCACGTCGACGGCCCTGCGCTCCGGCCTGCAGAAGTCCCAGCTCTGCAGCCCGTGCGTCTCTGCTTGCGGCTTCTATGACCTAAAGGAGAAAAAGGTCGATAAAAATGGCCACCGACCGAATGTCTTTTTAGGATCATAGACACAGATATTTTGAAGAGACCGCAATATACTGCTAAAAAAATACTTGTCATCACCTACTAAATCGGACGAGAAGCTAAATGACTATTTCCCCCGACGTACCCAACGAAACGTACCGAACATTGGCGCCAGTCGACTGGCCAGGCCACAATTGAGGCCCTGAGAGTTGCAGAAACACCTTGAAGATGGATGGACCCTTTGAAGCCTGAAGTACTCTTTGAAACTGGACGAGCCCCTCGAATGAAGGAGGGCCCCTGAAGCTACGAATTAATGCTACGCAATCATCAATTTGGAACTGCCTTTTCCCATTGATGCTGTTCTTTGTGTGACTTTGTGACTTATTTGTGGTAGTTCAGATGTAAAGGATCATGATGTCATGTTAAATATTCCACAGCATAGGCCAGGAGTGCATTTCTCAATTTCGTTCTGGTTCAATTGCACAATGTTTGGATCCGCCTCACACTATAAATTTGGCATCCTACTATTGCACCTTAGCGTGCTGGCCATGCAGGGTCTCATAGGCCACGAGCCTAAACCGTCCTTTCCGCGAAGTGCTTCCAGAATGTCCCTTCGTGATTCGTGGTACCCTATGGACGGCAAATATCCGCAGATGGGTAATTAACTCACTCATGGGTATGCAACTAATACCCTATCCTGGTTTTTTGGTAAGAGTCCATTGTACATGAAATTATGCTAAGTGAATAACCAAGGGCAGCAAATAAATGAAGTATTAAATCAATGAAGCGAACTGCATTCATAAAGCAATCCAATACAAATTGTAAGTATGCATGGGCAACTTCATTGTTAATTCAATTTAACGATTCCCATCACCGTTTCAAATACTGCACATGGACGTTGCTTGTAAAACTGTCGAAATGTGTAAGTTCGTAATGTCGGAAATCCTGGCGATAAGACAAGGGACATGAAGACATTTGGTGCCAAATGCTATACATTTGTGTCTCTATGCGCGAGTCGCAGATTTAGTGTCAACATACGCACGCAAAATGAAAAACATCTCAGTTGCACGCAAGTGTACAAATACAAATGGTCTAACGTAACCTGCAAAATGCACCATAGCATGAGCGGAGTGTGGATGGGGTGCAACCCGTTTGTAGATCGATTCCTTCCAAGCAACATCATACGCAAACATTTTTAAGTCGCATAGAGTTTGGGAATTTACAGCCGCCACCCGCTCGGTGACAACGTCGATGATACAGTGCAAACAAGATGAAAAACAAAATTTTTCTGACCACGAGACCCAGCGTCGCATGACAACGAATTTGACCTGTGAATAACCCAGAGGTTGCCAAGAACATCTGCATAGCGCTACCGACCGGAGTGGGTACATTATTATGCTACATGCCTTTCGTCTGCTCAAATATCAGTACACTGCACGTGGCATCGGAATTCAATACTTCTGTCATGGGGCAAGTACTTCATCCCGTACGGTTTGGGATAATTTGTAGTCAAATGTCATGTGGATACCGGATTTTCTCAGTGGTAATCGCGATAATTAGTGAAGGCATCTTAGGAAGCTATACCACTTCCTCCGGAATTGCTTTGAATGTTCGAACAATCTAAACCATTTGTATGTCATCATAGCTTTCCATTGCAACTACTTGTGATGACTTAAACCCGAACGCTTGATATAAAATAACGGTTGTGGTCATGGGTCATGGCTCTCAACATTAAAATGACAAGATACCAACATCTTTGAATTATCACAAAGCCATGACTGTTGAAATATTAATGAATCGTTAAGTGATAATTGAAAACAGACATTCCAGTTTTAAACAATTAACAATTGTCCGTGGTTGTGAATACGGCCACTTATCAGGAGCTAATTCACTTACGCGGTTTCCAGTGGCCACAAACGTCCAGAACAGCGGGTGGGTGCCGAAATGGCGTCCTAGGATGCCGAAGTATCGTTCGGCGTCATTGCTGGTCCGCCTTTCCTCCCCAAAGACTGAAAGGCGTTCGGCCTCTACGGGCACCCACTGGCGCCTCATGTACGTGCAGAGCCGCTCCAAATTAGCGATATGGACCGCTTGCACCTGCCGAACATGACACCATGTCGCCATGTACTGAAGTTGGTGTCAGTGTTGGCAGTAACCAGCATGTTGGAGATAATTTTGCCTGTGTACTTGTCGCGGTGAAAATAGACTATTTGTATGCGATCATAGCTTTCGATTGCAATTACTTGTGATGACTTTAGCCCGAACGCTTGATATAAAATAACGGTTGTGACCATTTGGCAGCACCAAAGATTGATGGAAATCGATCCGTTCATTCGAAAGATATTGCATGAATGTGAAGGCAATTTTATCAAAATTGTGGCACATTTGTGATGTACAAAAAATAATCCTAAAGAAGTGCGAAGTTCCATAGGATGCGATTTACGATGTTCCATGCGATGTTCCATATGTATTGTTACGACAACAAACCATCAGTAAATGAACAATGTAAAAATCTTCGAAAATGACCAGATGCACTTTTTTGTGCAAATTTCCAGCCTATTATTCGCACCGAAATCCCTGACGCCCACATCAGAGGCAATCCCGGACTTATTTCTTCACATTAATTGTTTCGCAGTAGTCCACATTACTAAGAAATGCTTCGTTGCATTCCATTATTATGGTCATAATTTTCGCTGCTGAGTCGCAAAGCACATCGATTGCAGGCACTACTTTCAAACAGACCGGTAATGATTAGTTTCAGATATTTAAACACAAATCACTTCATTCAGAGAAATGTGCAATGGTACACACATCTTGAAAATGTATGCGGTAACAGGTAACAATTTTTGGGTGGGTCTCGCCCAACATAATTGTAACTCAAATAAGAAACTATTCTGCCTATTAAATATTGTCCAGAACTTACTTCCGGGATGACGTCATCCAGCATACACCGCCATGCGGCTTCCATGTGCTGCTGCGGCACCAGCGGCACTACCAGCAGTTTCCGGGCCCAACAGCTGAAGGGGCACACCTCAGCCGCCGCGCTCATATTCAGCGATGAGCCCGACGATCCTGATCTGAAGACGTGGGGACACGTGATGTGGTATCCGCCATTTAGCCCAGACATTCAGTGTACAAGCTTAACAAGCACCAGCGATTGAAACTTCCCATGTGCTTAAGTCAAAAAGTCGTAAAGTGCTAAGGCTTAATACAAGTCACTGGAGCCCATCTGAGATAAATGGAAGATACCATGATATGGAAAAAGGACTCTCTAATCAATGTTATGTCCTGAGTCTGAAAGAAACTATATTCCCATTGTCCAAACTCCATGTGATGCATCATGGCGGTGGATCACCTGAATTCACCGCCAGGACAATTTTGACTAGCATAATAATAATTTATATGCATAATACAAAACACCTACTGGTATCAATTACACTCCATCCACCCCAATTCCCATCCTCCTACTGCACAACTTAAAGCTCAAAGAAAGACTTAATGTGTCTCCCTATTTGTAAATGCATTCGATTGGGACTCCTCACTACATCACTAGGCAGCCTACTGAATTGATCAACCAATATCTGACTGAACACTTGTTGGCGTTTAACTATCCTATACCTTGGCCTGTCTAACATGAATTGATGACCCCTGTCCAATTCCCTAAGGAGAGGAACTTCGTTCAGCTCAGAGAGCACTGCCTCGATTGGCTTCCATTTGAATACCCACCGAAGCCTTCGCGCACCAAATCATCAGCTTTTCGTTCCTAGCGGGCATATATTAGTGAATCGTCACAGAAATATTGCAATGTATATCCCGTTTTGATATGGAGCAGGAGGTACTTTGGTATAAACGCAGCACACACCTTGGGATGTGCATGCATGCCACAATTACGAAAGCTATTTAAAGTCAGCTGAAAAGACATTGTTAGTGACACCACATTTTCGCTCATGCTGAATTATGAACCGAAATAAACTTCCAAAGTCAGAGGTGTCAATGTCCCACAATTGCCAAGGGAATGCAAATAGTCTACATGAACAGTCCAGCCCAGTAGCCCGTCGTTCTAACAAACCCCACATGGGTCATTGAGGTGTAATTAATGAGTATTTAAATATTGCCGATAAACTAAGTCTGTTGAAATACAGCCTGGCATGCTACCACCTGACCGGCTAACTGCCGCCCGCAGTTGATAGCCTACTTCTGTCGGGAAGGAGGGGTGGCATATTTGCCCTCACTCTTTAATGTCTATTGAAAGCGAAGTAGATAAACACAGCTTCACGACGCGGCGGCGCTTAGGTCAGATCTTTAATCTGGTCAAGTGTGAAGAACTTCTGTGTCTTTCCCATACCGCTAACCGTCCAGGTCGGTCAAAAGAGGTCAATGTCAGGTCTGCGGGCGATCGGCTGATCTATTTTTCCGGTTTCAGACTCCTGGTTGCGGAGTGTATTGATTTTTTATCGGGAGGAAAATATACTACAGATAGATGACTTGGCTTTTGGCAAAGATGTCGGTAGTGTTAGACTCGAATTCATGTTCAAGATCATGCGTAGGGGACAATATAAACGGATATACACGGATATGCGTAGGGGATAATATAACGGACACAGTTTGCACTATGAGCGTAATTGTACTGTAGCTCCTGAAGTAAAAATGATGAGCGGTGTAACACCAACCAATTGGCATGTGAAGACGAGATATCACCTCTGGTATTCAAAGCCGTGCCCAAAGGTTAGGTGGTCACAATTGGTCGGGCAAGCTCATCCGCTTTTCGGGTCTCTATATGCCTAGAGTTGGACATGCCTCGGGTTAAGTAGGGCGCCGAACCATAAGTAAATTTAGGACAGAATTCAATTTCATGCGAAGGTGATCTTATAGGTCATCCCATAGGTCACACCACGTCACCTATGTTACTGACCGGGGATGTCTTGAGTGATATTCCTATAATTTAACCACGTTGGGGGTAGACAAATCGCTGAATGCAAATTCATCGGCCAGACCTACCCTGGATATTAGGCTGCCACAAAATAGTGTCAATTTTTGGGCACCCCAGGTCATGGTTACTGACTTAAGATAACCTTGAAAATCCGCAAGCACCGAAATTCATGCACTATCACCTAAATAGGGAAGCAAGTAACCTTCTGCTCATCACAATTAAAGGAGTAAATATCCAACAAACACAGCATATTTCTGCGCCGGGCCTTCATCACATGTGGTAGTTGGAGACCACCAAACATGTAATTTGGAGACAAAAAAAATTAAGCAAGGACAACTACCCGCGACATCAAACAAGCCATGTTATGCCTATGATGTACCGAGGTGAAGTAACATACATCAAGTAACATACATGGCGCAACCAGAGCTTAACCCAGAGTCTCGGGGAGGGGGGGGGGCGTTATGCGCCCATCCCCCTAAGGTTTTCCGCGGATAGGGAAAGAACGGCGCGCGATAGCCCGCCGAAACTTGGCCTACCTTTTCCCACATCAATTTGGCATGTGTGAATGTTTTGACATCAGCTCATCTAATTGTCGAGTTCATAGAAATCAGCAACCACAAACCTGCCCTCAACATACACACGCACACACACACTTCATTCTGACGTTTGCTCACGCCAGTCCCACACAATCCACCATCAATGGATGTCAACGCGCATACATCGGCATCACCGGCACTATCTGCACTCCCTTCACCACTGAACACACACGCGCGAATGTCGACAAGTAGACCAATACAACACCCACACATACACACCACCGACGTTCAACACAAACTAAGCGATCAACTAAGGTGGAGTCTAATATGTCGGATCGCATTAGTTTCTTATGTCCTTATCGCGTTGGCCAATGGATTGTTTTTAATGAGATGCATGTTCGCGAAAGATGCATTTCTTTAGATGTAGGGCTTGCGAAACCAACTTTATGTTTTCATGTCGTATGTTTCAACACTGATTGCGCCAATGGGTAATATATTACTTGATCTCGGTGCATCATAGATATCAGATGCTTCTTTTATGTCACGTGTTTTGTCTGGTGCTTTTTGTGGGCTCAAAACCAGCACGGTTGATAAAAGAGAAAGTGTGATCCTAAATATTTGTCTTCATGGAGAATGTCGTTAGAATATGCAGAGAGTAAACAGTGGAGGGACGAAATGTAAGACATAGGATATCATTGGATATTTCGAGTGACACCAAAAACGCTGCTATTTCCGTGTGATTAATCTCAGTAAGATATGACAGAGCAAGACCATGAGCAACAGCCCAGAATCGAAAGGAAAACTGCACAACATTTATTGTGTTAGGCCAGACATTTCCATACCTTTCTCAGTTTTTCATACCTTTCTCGTTTTCCATACCTTTCTCAGCACGGCCTGAGCATAATGAAACCAGCATCCCTTCGTGTTGGAGTCTTGCCATCTCGTCATCTCGCCTTGCAGCGCACGTTCCCAGTCGGTGGTCAGCGTGGCGGGTACTGGGATCCTGGCAGCTACTTGGTCCAGCACGGCGTCGTAGAGCGCACGAGTTCTCGACGACATCAGGATGAAAAATCCCGGCAGCATGCAGCCCGCGACCTCGCAGAATACCACTAGGAGGTGGGCAAGCATGCGAGGCACCACCCTGAAGGTGGCGTCGGCCACGGCACGGCCGCCGGGATGTGGTATGGCGCCCGTCACCACAGCGGGTACCGTGAAGCCGCCGGGATGTGGTATGGCGCCCGCCACCACAGCGGGTACCGTGAAGCCGCCGGGATGCGGTATGGCGCCCGCCACCACAGCGGGTACCGTGAAGCCGCCGGGATGCGGTATGGCGCCCGCCACCACAGCGGGTACCGTGAAGCCGGCGGGATGTGGTATGGCGCCCGCCACCACAGCGGGTACCGTGAAGCCGGCGGCAAACTGAAATGACATCGTGAACACGTCGTAACAAATATTGAATTAATTATACCATTGCAACCGTTCCTGAACAAGGCTTACCGAACAGCGTAACAAACAACGTTTTGCGTAGATAACAACATAAGGGACGATGTACAAGCTACGTTCGTTGCAAGCATTGCTTTTTAGTTTATGACTTCTCCTGAAAAGGGAACAATATGCTGTTGGAGATTGTGGACAATAAACAATAAACAAATAAACAAGTTGCTTCAATGCAAAAAATTATGTGTCTTACTGTACCGCTTTATGCGCGCCCAACGAGGTGAGCAAGGATGCATTCAACACCACCACCTTTCTGAAACTGCTGTTGGGACACAACGCTCGACAGAGGCGGCATGCTGTCTACCATGGTGGCTCCTTGTGAATGCCGGTGCACTATACGTCCGAAGTGAGTATTGATAAGAAAAAAGTTTTACTTTCGTTTCTCTCAGTGCATGCCATGAACCTCCGCAGTGTGATAAAATATCTTTCGTAGTGCGGAGTGGGGATAACCTGGCCACTCCAGTAACTTTTGTTCTCAGCTAGATAGAGTTGTGGTAAGCTGCATGATGTTGCTCTGTTCTTGATCTTCAGCTCCACGTGGGACAGTTTTGCTAGCATTTATGGTTGACATTACAGGCCAGGCTAAGTAGATCAATGTCGAAGTGCACTAAGACAGTGGTCGTCGCCGTAATGCCCAAGCTCTGGTCGTGAAAAATGCGATTTCAATCTTCAATAGTGATGGTATGCAAAACGAAAACTTAGCCAAGTAAGTCACATAGGTCGAGGGCACTGGTCAAATCAAAGTCAAGTAATAAGAGATATGTGAGAATCTGCTCATGCTGACGGATTTTTAAGCGTACTGTGCTCAGAAAACGCAATTAATGAGTGATATCGTCAACTGACAAAATCCTGCCCCATCTTTTTATATGTTGGAACAAACGCTTAAAATTGAAGCAAAAAGTTTTCTTTCTATACGTTTCTTGAATGAAAACTTACTTTATGCGTGCAACGATACATTACAGGAACTTGGTGTACAAAAGTGTACCTAAAACACATTTCACTGCATGCATATTCCTCCCTTAGCATCAATGGCGCCTGAGGTACGAGTAATCACAGAATACTTCAGACCATAACTCGGCGTACTAACCTTGTATTAACTTGAGATCTCGAACACTTTTAGCCAGCGTAATGTGTTAATTGCACTTGTTCAGGGTTTCAACACTGTGAACTAGTGTCAAAGGCATGCACTGAAAGCTTCATGTTAAATTTACCCCGCAACATGACCACGGTCATCATTTGCCTCGTTTGTTTATTCCCCTGGCTACGTAACTATATTCACCTTTTCGCCATATATATATATATATATATATATATATATATATATATATATATATATATATATATATATATATATACCAGAGCTCATTGTGACAAGTTTGTGACCTGAATTAAACCTGCCCTAGCCCAGTAACCTGAAACGTTTGGTTTTCCAATTTTGAAACTATATGTGGTCCTTAATTGCCTGAAGATACACTGCATTTGAAAACGATATCTTAAGCGGTTTGATAGTAAAGTCCGAAAATCCTCAGGGATGAATCAAGTATCCTCATATATATACTTGATATATTCTGGATTCCCTTCCTGATCCGGCATTCCTGCACCCTTAGCGTAACACGTTGCATCACTGATGCTCATTTTGCAAACATAAAACATCCCATATCGTTACGGACCGATCCGTCCATAGCGCTTTCTGCCGGAGGGCTGTGGCCGCGGGTTGCCAAAGAGAAATGCGGCAAGACTGCATAACTGACACAACGGATTCAAATATAGTCAAATCTATGGTACAACGTGGTATGCGGTATTTAACTGAAATATGCACGTGTTGGCCGCCAATTTGCAATATACTTGCAGAAGTTGGTCGATTTTAGCATGGGAAATATCGTAGTAATAAGGTATTTCTTACGCAAAACCCACTATAGTCTACGTCACAGGGATGTTAACGCCGCATGCATTTACATGCAGCAAGTCAAGGGGAATCCGACTGTGCATTCTGTTATGTCGTAGTGTTTTAACTTAGCCCATAAAATTGCACTATATATGGAATATTTTACTGTAAGTGGTCATCATGAGCTACAGCAATTGCTTTGCACACTTCGATCAGCCTCCTTGATTACGAACACTATAGAGGTACTGCAAGCACAGCCGAAGCAGTTCCATGGGATGTTTTCACGGAAAGCATGAACCGTGGACTTGTAACATCATCAGATTGCATTCGTGAAGCCTAGGCTGTTTTGTGCCACTGATATGATATAATTTGATTATGTGCTGGCTTATGAAAGGCGCGGTTTGTCGATTTTCGGTACGCCCATGTAACGTTCTGTGTTACAATTCTTGTGATTAAAATTCTGCAAATTATTGCAATACAACATTGGCTGTTTTATAGCCTGCTGTATCGGTGCATACAATCTGCGATTTCATGCTTGATGCGATTCACCAGGTATGGTAATTGTTGACCGCATGTAAACATCGACAGGGTAAATAATATAATGTCGCTAAAAATACCAGCACCGATGGATATAACTCGCCGATGTTTCAGCGAACGAAGAAAGCGGATGACGGTAAGGGTAGTATCGAACGGAATCCTGACCAATTATGCATTCGATGATATTAATAGTTGTCAGAAGGATGCATTTTTATGGAGTTAAGAAGTTAAACGATCCGCGTAGTTGTATAATTTTTAGATTCCTAACGTATGTGTCGTGGCCTTAGCTTCAGTAAGTATCATTGCTATTATCATCATTGATATATCATTATACATTACCATTGGGTCTAGGCAGCACATTGGAAGAAATCAATGTCAATGTTCACTGGATATGGTTGAATGAGATCAAGTTTGAAATCTCTTGAATCTCGGTAACACTGACAAACAATTGCTTGTGCTGTCTTGCCTCGCAGCAAATCGACAGTACGAACCTGCTGGTCATCCACGTTGACGTTGAACGCCACGTTGGCAGTCATGCCGGTCCGGCTGCCTCCATCGCAGCTGCCACAGCAGCCGCCGTCTGTGGCAGAGCGGGCAACGCTTCCCTTCTTGCCCTGGTCATCATCTGCCTCGCGGAATTAAAGCGGACTGATGCGCCGGCTTCGCCGCGAGCCACGCGCTCGAACACCACCCGGTTCGAAGAAGAAGAAGAAGTCGTTGGCGAGGGCGTCTTGGCGGAGTGCGACCGACACGCGCCGTATCTGAACCGACCGACACGCGCCGTATCTGAACCGACCGACACGCGCCGTATCTGAACCGACCGACACGCGCCGTATCTGAACCGACCGACACGCGCCGTATCTGAACCGACCGACACGCGCCGTATCTGAACCGACCGACACGCGCCGTATCTGAACCGACCGACACGCGCCGTATCTGAACCGACCGACACGCGCCGTATCTGAACCGACCGACACGCGCCGTATCTGAACCGACCGACACGCGCCGTATCTGAACCGACCGACACGCGCCGTATCTGAACCGCTAGACCGACACGCGCCGTATCTGAACCGACCGACACGCGCCGTATCTGAACCGACCGACACGCGCCGTATCTGAACCGACCGACACGCGCCGTATCTGAACCGACCGACACGCGCCGTATCTGAACCGACCGACACGCGCCGTATCTGAACCGACCGACACGCGCCGTATCTGAACCGACCGACACGCGCCGTATCTGAACCGACCGACACGCGCCGTATCTGAACCGACCGACACGCGCCGTATCTGAACCGACCGACACGCGCCGTATCTGAACCGACCGACACGCGCCGTATCTGAACCGACCGACACGCGCCGTATCTGAACCGACCGACACGCGCCGTATCTGAACCGAAATGAAGCTTCAGTTAATGAACCAGAGCATTTGCGACTCGAGCACCCCGGCCCAACTCTTACCGTTAGAGCCCAGGTACACGTACCCAGTGAAACATGGTCACGGAGCCAAGATGGAAATATACCATCGGTGTCCTTAAAGCAAATCAATCGATTTTGTGCTTGAACACTGATTGAGAATGGTTAGTAATCGTGGATTTGCAATGGTGAGCGAACTATTTACAATCCCTTCAGACGTCCTTGGGGATGGCAATACGCCGTGACTTCATTTATCATGCACGTCCACACTTCCTATCATGAGCTATTCTCTTTTATCATTTTTCACACACATTTTCAATCTCATAGTGCACAGGCCCGAGTTCGACTTATTTTCGATGTATAACCAATGCAGTTGATGCGCACAAAACCCTAAGAACTAACTAACTAACTGACGATAGAAGCCCAATAATCTGAAGCATAGAAGTAGCGTATGGTACTTCTATGTACCAGTATTTGTATGCTTACAGCACGGTACTGATGTATTTATATATTTATGCACAAAAATACAGAAATTATGTGCTTACATGTACATATTAAAGTGAGTATTATGTTCTATTATGCAAGTTGGGTACATGTGGTTTTCGCTATATAGGAACATAATGGCAATAAGGTATCGTTGTATTGTCGAGCTTGTAGCTATCAAAATCTCCTAAATGTCCCAAGTGTCCTACCATATGGCGTGCCTATTACATTCGAATTCCGAGTAAGCGCCGTCGAAACACAATCGGACAGGGCACACAATTGGACGTCCGATTTTCAGACCTGTCACTCCAAGTCCTGGATCATTAGAAGCCTCACTCCATTGATAGCATTAGGGTTCCACCGCTGGCGGAGGATTATGACAGAAGCTGGCTGGCGTGATTTTAGGACAGACGCACGAATGGACAAATGTACGTATTGCAGATGTACGTAGGCAAATGTACGTAAGCAAATGTACGAATGCGCAACAGTTCGTATGGCAGATGTACGTAAGCGCAGATGTAGGAAAGTGCAAAAGTACGCATGGCAATTGTACGTATGACACATGTACGTAAGAGCAAATGTACGTATGGCAAAAGTACGTAAGCAAATGTACTTAAGCGCAAATGCAATTTAGTGCAAAAGTACGTAAGCGCAAATGTACGCATGCACAAATGTACGTCAGCGAAAATGTACGTATGCGAAAATGTACGTACGTAAGCACAAAAGTACATAAGCGCAAATGTACGTAAGCGCAAAAGTAGGTAAACGCAAATGTACGTAAGCGCAAAAGTGCAGGTATGCAAAAGCGCGTAAGCGCAAAAGTAGGTATGCGTAGATGTGCATACATTGTATCATACGTATATTTGCTCTTACATACTTTGACGTTTACGTACAATTATCCTTACATACTTTTGCGTTTATGTACATTTGTGCCTACGTGCTGACTTAGCTCACTTACTTTGGCCATACGTACATTTGCTCTTACTTGCATGTGCCATACGTACAATTTCCATGTATACTTTTGCACTTTCGTATATCTGCGCTTGCGTACATCTGCCATACGTACTTTTGCGTACGTGCATTTGCTTACGTACATTTGCTTACGTACACTTGCTTACGAACATCTGCCATACGTACATCTGCTATACGTACATTTGTCCTTACTTACATTTGTCCTAGAATCCGCAAAAGCATGTCAACGCAAATGTACGTAAGCGCAAAAGTACGTCAGCGCCAAGGTAAGTACGCCCAAAAGTATGTCAGCGCAAATGTGCGCATGCACAAATGTACGTAAACACAAAAGTACTTGAGCTCAAATGTACGTATGAGCCAATCTACGCTAGTGCAAATGTACGTACATGGAAAAGTACGTGCGAACAAATGTGCGTCAATGCAAATGTACGTAAACGATAATGCGTACGCATAGCAAATGTACATAAGTGGAAAGGTACGTAAGCACAAATGTACATATACGCAATAGTACGCAAACTGTGTACGCAAACATATGCGCATGTGTGTGCCCAGGCACACAGATGTGCCTGGGCACAAAAGTACATAAGACAAATGTACCAATGGTAAATTACGCAAGAGGAAATGTACGTAATAGCAAATGCATGTATGGCATATGCACCTAACCAAATGTGCTTAAACGAAAAGGCACTTATGCCTAAATGCACGTACATTTGCTCCTGCATTCTTGTACGTTTATGTACTTTTGCGCTAACGCACATTTGCGTTTATGTACTTTTGCGCTTACGTACATTTGCGCATACGTACATTTGCCATACGCACATTTGCGCTTACGTACATTTGCCATACGTACATCTGCGCTTACGTACAATTGTCATACGTACTTGTGCGCTTACGTACATTTGCGTACGTACATCGGCCATGCGTACATTTGCTTTACGTGCATTTGTCCGGTTACCGGCTGGCGTAGCGTGGGAAGCAAAAGCCTAACTCTACAGATAGGAAATGGCAAAGTCGGACGTTATTTTGTTGAAAAAGTTGGCGTGGTATCTTGTCACACCAGCTGAATCCATGTCATTGTCCACTTATGGGTTAACCCGCGTTTACATGTGCTCTCTGGGCGAACACACTCCTATATACGGACGGGAGTCATTAACTCACAGCCAGCTGTTACACCGTGGCACCGACTTATTTGCACCTTATAAGTGGCAATGTGAAACATATACGATACAGAGTGAGATCGAACATAATTTTTAGTCCGGGATTGAAATCACAGGCGGCGGAACCGCCAGGATACTGGCGCAACGTACCCTATCGCTTACACGCAAACATTAATGTTAAGCAAGGGGTTGATTACAAAGCATGGACGAAAAAGCCCTAGCCCTTTACATTTTGGTGCTTCGCCACATGGGAGTTTAAAATAAGATCACAAGCGATGCCAAATACACAATTTTAATACTTTCCATTCAAGCAGCTACTGCACAGATAAGTAGGAGGGATACAGTGCTGAATTTGAGTTACATGATTAATCATGTGTGCACTTTGATATACAGGTGATGTCAGGCGAGGTTAAAATATCGATCCTTTCAATGTGAAAAGACCTACAACTCCGATTTGTACTATCATACAATATACATGAATACCGAGTTCCAAATTAACCTCAACAATTATCACAGCAAGCGTCTCTAACCAGAAGACAAACGTTTTTGTGTACATGATCATCTACGTGATCATATGCTTTCTACCATCGAAATAATGAGGCTTGTAAAAAAACTCTTCCCGTTCAATTGCTGATGGTAAGCCATTGTTAATGGAGCAACTGTCGACGTTGGGGAACCTTCAACGGAATATGAAGAATTAGCCAGATGTGATATTACACTGCGTACCCTACGACCGCACTCTGTATCCAGACCAATTGTCGAGGCCGTATTGCGTTCACAGTGATACCTGACCTAAGTATTGACTGAGCCCCTAACTACCAGACCCAACAGTCGGAAGAGCAGCATTCCGATTACGTTATCGATCCAAACTCGCGCTGCCATACACAAGCTGGATCTCTGACATAGAGGACATCAGTGGACCAACAACTGGGAAAAGTGAAAAGCAAAATGGAAAGCTCTGCTTGGGAAAAACACGTGTGTGCACACCCGTGCTATCATTTTCACATGTGAGGGCAATCTGACTGCACGCCATTTTGTTCACGCACTTTGTTTCTTGTGCTATTTTGCATGCCCTGCCACACAACTCGCTTTGCATGACCTGCTGTGCCATGGGAAACGAGTGCATAATATATACGGCATGAGCGTAGGTTTTTCGTTGTAGCGTTTCATTCTGGTATAGGTGTATCTGTATCCTATGTTTATCTGTGCATGTATGCATACATGTGTGTATCACTGTGGTGCAGCATGGGACCGAGCACAGCCAAAGCGTGGGTGAGCACTGAAGAACACACCATACGACGGCTGCGCTCAACAGACTGACGGTGGCTGATCGCATATTGATGACATCCCTCTGGAAGGCATCTTATGAAGGCAATGGTATCCTTCATGGCACAGGCACAGCATGGCAAACCACCGTTAAAACTGTGGTGCACTCAGGCACCTAACGAGGAGGTCCTTGCTTGGACGTGTATTGTTACAGACTGACCGGACACAGGCAGGCACAAGCGACATTGGTGCGCATTCAATACTAGCGCCACCTATGCTTTGGTCCTTAAGTTACTTCAAAAACAGCACACAAGTTATAGAAGACCAACGCATTTATTTAACCTTCCCTTCCTCGCATGCCCTCCTTGCCATGAGCTCTCCACATCGCTCGGAGCTTTGCGACCTGCCCAGTAATTGGGCAGCTATTGTAAATCGTAACTATTTTCCTTAATGTGTTGCATAATGTGTAGGAACCGAGATGCTTGATTGTCATTGTGTCTGGATGGGTTTGAGTGAATGAAAGCCACTCACCTCTGCATCAAGGTGGATCGGCTCATGACTGTGCCGCTCAATCAGCGTCAGGAGGCCTCCTTGGGTTTTGGCTGTTGCTGGACAGTGTACTTCTGCATGAGAGTTGTAATAGCACCTGCAGACAGCGTGATACATTAATACAGTCGGTTGTGTGCAATGCTCCTGGTCATACATGAGCGCTCGTGCACAATGCCTAAATGATCCAGCTCGGATAAATAAACCTGTTTAAGTTACGTTGACTCAATGGTTCAACTACGCCGAGAAAAACATCCCTGAGTGGACCGACAATGTCCTTTAAGTGTTCTTGGTTAATTACTAGGACCTATTTTTGATGTTTGAAGCACGGGTATTGTTTTGCATACATCTGAAATGCGGCACCCACCGCCTGCCACTCCACTGGTAATCTCCGCGCACCCAAATTTCAATGACCACTTATGGTGCATTCCGGTCCCTCCCATAACAGTTCCCTCTCGTGTGTCGCAGAGGATCTGAATAATATCCCTATTTAGTCCGAATATTTAGCATGACATGGCGTGCTAACTAAATCAATTGCTTCACATGCTTCCCCTAGCCTAGATTACTCAAATACATTGTTTTCCTTCCACAACCTGATAAAAGGTGATAATTTGTAAACGGTCATAATTGACGTTGATATCGATAAAACATTTCCCAACAGATGTTGCTTACACTTATCATGCCCATGCTTCCATACAGCACCAAGCTGAAACCAACACTCATCACACCAACTATCGGAAACCTATTGTGGCGAATACGAGTGTTCAAATCCCTTATTTTGCTCACCATAAGGCAGTCGCGACATTTACTCTAAAAAATCCTCAATGATAAACAATTCCTCAAACCTATGACTTCGAAAATGATGGGCTTGAGGGCCGTGTGTTGTGCAGAACATCAAGTAATTTGGACAATCTTAGTGTACTTGTAGCCTTCTGAAAAGTAAAATGATGGAAAGATTAATACGTATGGCTCAGAAGCCTATTGTGAAAGGCGGGCCAAGGAATATGGCGCATGGTGTATGGAATATTGGGCATGTATGGCTTAGAGGCCCAATCGATACGTATAGCCGGCACAATATCACCTATTATCATCCTGTTCTCACCAATGCACAGTGGGCCAGATCGCCTTCAAAACCGCTTTTTATTTAAAAAATCAGCTTTCAACTTTGTTACTTCTGATCACAGATACATATGTAAAAATGAATGGTGCATTCGATGGTTGCATTCATTTTGACCATCGACATCATCTTGGTGCCGGTTTTCGAGCGGCGCTGTAAACTAGCTATGTTTATGAAGTCCTGATTTAGTCATGGCATCATAAAAGTAAGTATAGCACAGGGGCGTTTGGTTCATCTGCTTATGAAAGCCATCGCAAAAAAACGTTACCGGAAAATTTCGGACCTGGTTCGTACAATTAAACCTCGGAGAGTGATACGATTATTTATGGAAAACTTCCCTAAATAATTCCCTAGATCAGATCCCCAGTGTAGAACAATAAAGGAATTCCACCGAGTTCCGCGGATATTTTTACACACAGCGATAACCCAATGCCTTCAGATCGTGGATCCAATGCCCAAAGTTGAGCATTTTTGCACTAAATCCGTAAATTTCAGTTGTAGTTTGGATGTGCTGGAGCCGCGCGGCACATCAGTCAGCTGACGGCCCTGCACGGCGGCCGTCCGCCGTCGCCCCTGTGCATGAGATGGGTGTCAAATTAGCGGAGAGCGAGGCTCTGCTCAATATGAGACGGATGGGTCGGGTGACGGTGACAGCCTTGTCACCCGACCTGCGCATGTGGAGTATCCAGATCACTGACGCACACCGGTGAGCTTCGTCAGTTTGAAGCCACGGGTAGAATAGAGAGCATTATCTGCGAGGCGCTACACAGGTGTCCATCGTGTTGATGTGAGTAATATCGTGGTTGGTTCAGGCGTGATTAAAAGCTCTATGAGGCTGCAACTTTAAGGAACCATGTTGGGAAAGGAACTCTTTGGGAATATTGGACAGCATGAGGGTATTATCAAGATGACAGTTGATAGCTTAATTCCGTTTTAAAGACTGTAGAAGAGGATCACAACTATCTGGTGATAAATTGAAATAGTGCAAATGATACCTGCATAACGTCATAAAACGCGAGCTGATTTGAATCAGGCTGGACGACACGGAACGACATGTCCCCAAGCACGAAGATTGGCTGAATGGCACGTTGATGGACATATATAAGTGCCAACGAGTAGGCCCCCTATGCCCCCCTCGGTACGCCACTAATTGCGTCCCACTCGTACTCAGCTGAGAGCCTTGTCGACTCGAACTGTAGTGAAGAGGACTAAGTCACACACGCACACACACACCACACACCAGACAATATAAGTTTAATATAGTGTTGGCGAGCTCCGTGGGATCAGTTGACAGGTAACGTGACTAATTAGGTATGTAGGTCATGTGTGATTTGCATGTCCACATACACACCTGTGTGCACACATACATGGTAATGTTGTTGACATGAGTGGTGTTGCACGATGTATGCGCAATAGATGCGGCCTTGCAAGAATTGTATGTTAAATTTAGGTACGATATTGATGTTAGGATAATATATTTATAATATAGTACTATTGGCCCCACTGTATTAGCCGAGCCAGCAATATCCTATTCATAGCCGGTATCAGCAGCTGCTGGAATCGACATCCGTCCGTGTATCAATTCACCAACAACCCTAATGCGATGAATTACCCCCCCTTCTCACGGACTACCAGTACTCGGTACGCCAAAATGGGCCACATAATCGAACTCAGCGCACAGAAGAATCTCAGAAAACACTATATTGTCCCATCCGGCAGGCGCTTCGAATTATAAGCAATTTTGAAGGCGATCTGGCCCACTATGTGATGCATTGATAGTAACAACATCAATAACAGTGGAAACCATAATTGACCATTTATCTCTATAAACACACCTTGGTTCCTTGAAATTATTGGTGCAGAACTACGGGGAGCAGTTGAGATTTGGTGAAGTGGTAGGGGAGGTCAATTAAGGGAGTTGCTAAGCAAACAATAAGTGTTGATAGAAGTTGAAGTCTGTACAGCAAACGTTTTGCTCTTGCACATAAAGCGTAGTATGCACACCTTTTATAAGTTACGGTTTTAAGCGCTATTGATATTAATAATTTGTGTGTGCTATGAACAGATATTATTATCATGTATGAACATAAATGAATTTGCATCCTACAATAAAGTTTTGCTCATGAATAAATGCTGACGTATAATATTAATGGCACAGATGGAACACATCGGCAGGGTAATTTTAACGCCGTAAATGTTGTGATGTCCCTTAGTGGAAGCCGAGTCCCATCTGCCAGATATACTTTACGTTAGGAAAAAGCTACTAAGACGTTTATATTACATCCGGTATCTGGCAAGCACGATAGAGGAGGTGAGAGACGGCGGCCGGCAGACAAAGAAAGTGGTCTACCGAACAGGCATACAGAGGACATACACACATGACACGTGACAGTACATTTTGAGGGTGCCCTTTGAGGTCCTGGCCTCCGGACACCACTCGCGACATGAAGGCGAAGCGGAGGCCCTGGCGTCCAGGGCGAGCCCTGGGTGTCCGGGCTCCTTGTTTGTGTAGGTAAATCGTGAAGTTGAAAGCTTCGAAAAACCAGAGGGTAGAAAAACCAGGCTGCTTGTAGACTTTGAAGGTGAAAAAAAAACAAGAGCGATCCAAAGGGCAGCCATCTTTTGTTTCCAACTTCGATCGGTCCCCGTCTGCCTATTATATGATAACCCATATGTTTGGGTAGGACGAGAGCTGAGAAGAACTTGGCGTTTGACTTGACCAAATCCAACTTCAACTGACAATTTCGTGACTAACGCTTGGCGTGCCGGCAACGTGTCGACGGGCCACACGGCTGAGGTTAAAGGTGGCTCCTCCTGGCCGCTTTCTATAACTGTTATGGATATGTCACATCGACCGCGTTCCAGGTGATATCGACAGGGGATAGCACACCATGGTCTCATCCTAAAGTTCTGTCCTAGGTGCGATCTATGGCTGGAATATTTATTCTCCATTTTCCGATTGATTTTTACTAAAGAAAGATAAAGATGATTTTTTAAACAAAAGTTAACTAAAGATTGAATTATCTTGAAGGTGAAGAGCTTCTAATATTTCTATACCTAAGCTCCGATTGTAATTTGTATGGCATATTGGTAAGTACCATGTTCGAGTGCCTCTTCATACACTTCGATTTTACCGAACTGTTTGATTGTTATAAATATGGCCTCATGACCTAGCTTTGAGGACAAAGTGGAGAAATGTGGCTAGTGATTCAGATCGAAGGTACCAAAAAAGAAGAAGAAATATGTGTTAATTAAATTAAGGTAAATAAAATAATTGCTTGAATGTTACAATGCTACACTGGGGGCCACTCATATTTTGGGGAGACGTCTTCTTCGGGTATTGCCGAAGGAGATTGGCAGACACCCACAAAACATGAACGTGATTGTTTCATTTTGATATGATGTCTGTGTCAGTCTACAGTTTTTACTTGTTATAAATAATACCATTGGCATCATTGCCACCATTACCATCACTATAATTATCCGACTCAAAAGAACTCTTGTAGATTCCAAATCGGTACAGATTTATACCCATCTAGAATCCTGTGCCAGTACCCGTGTTCTGCACCTGTGCGAACTTGCATGGTAGCGGCAAACTAAGTTTTATGTGACGTGAAACATGGTAGCATTCATTGGTGTCGATGCGTTGGAAAAAGTGGGGGCAAAGGAGATTCAGACGAAGATAACCCACCTAAATCCGAACCTGACTGGATTTGGGAATCGCAGTATTTTGGTTTCGGAAAGTTCATTTTTGTGGGACTATACGTGTACATGTATAAGTACACGTAAGTTGAGAGCAGAGGCATTGGTCCACCAACTTGAAATTGAGTAGCATAGGAGCCGATGTTAACCCTCGCATTACGACGTTTCTGTGGTAGCGCCGTTCACGAAGGGGTCGAGCCCACTCCGTCATCCTCGGAACTAAGCGTGCTAGGGTAAAATCTAACGGCGTTGGAAAACCTGTTCGACTTAAGGTTCGATAATGTTTTACAAACATCGTCAGGTTCCATATAGGGTTAGATTTATACTTGATAATTATGGCTGTGGAGAGGACAATTCTTGAATAATCGAATATGGAGAGGATGTTTTCTTTCAAATATATATCAAGAGTTAAGTTTGCACTTTCAATGAATCTAGAGCACTTTGTCACAGAGCAATCCATGGTCAAACAGTACCATGCAACCGCCAAATGGAAAAAAAATCAGATCATAATTGTCTGCAGAGGGTATTGTATTGTATTGTATTACACGCATAGGGTGATCCACTATTGCAGTGGCTATTAAACCCAGAGTCATGGGTAAAGGAGTAAAAACAAAAACATGAAACTTACAGTCGAAAACATACATGCAAGCAGTCAAATACACACATACGTCTGTCTCACAATATTGCTCCGGAGTAAAAACATGGTCAAAAACATACATGCAGAACAGTCAAATACATAGCGTGTCTAAGACGCGGGGCTGTCAGGTTGCCCAGCCAGCAGGTGCCGCTTAACGGCGCGCGTAAATTGTTGCGGTGTCAGTTCAGTGAGCTCAGCTGGGAGCCGGTTGTACATATCAGGCGCTCTGCACAAGAAGCGCCGCTTCCCAGTCTCAGTCTTTGAGCGAGGAACATGAAGCAGCTGGTCTTGCCGTGTGTTCCGCTCTCGGACTGAGCTGTTCTTCCTGAAGCCAGATGCGAGTGTTTCGGGCTCGCCACGCGTCATGAGCCTGTAGCCGGGGGGGGGGTGGTTATTTTGGGAAGTTTTTGGGGAGTCGCCCAGCCCAGCCTCCCCACAGGCTAGGCTGGCAGGTAAAGTTTTCGATGCCAAACATTCGAAAACCGGTTGTTATTCAAACCCTGGTCCCATACGTGATCTGCCAGAATTGACACTTGGTTACGGTGACAAGGAAGTCATGCTTAACGGAACAAGGTTTGTGATTTTCGGCGGTATCTGAGATGCCGTTAACTTGTGCAGTATGCATATGTGTACATGAAATAAAAGGCTCAGAAGTGTGCCAGCTTGTCCAGCACGACGCTTACAAGCCGTTGCCACCCGGTGACATGTCATATCAGCTCATTTTCCGTCCAAGGTATGTACCTAGCCGTCGGAGTGAAACAACATGGGCACACAAATATAACGAATAAGTCTGGTGAAGGAAATGTGGAATGCTCACTGCAATTAGATTAGACAGACTGCAATCCAAGCTTTCTTTTGCCTGTCCAGCCAGCGCTGGTCCCGAAATCTGTTCGGGTGGTGTCCAGCTGGCGTACGATAAAACATACCGGCAGGGGCAATGCCGGAGCCCGTTAAATATATGTTGTACTGGGGCCCGACATCTGGGGCCCGACTGTGGTTATGATACAATGTCGACTGGGCAGCTCCGTCGGTAATGTGCGAGGAAGTTATCCTGCAATACAGTTATAAGAAGAGTTATATTACTTACTGTAGGTACGTGTGCTCTCCTCTTGTCATCTTCGTCACATGGGTAAAGTCGTCTCATGTTAAATGCGAATTCTCCGTCTCCTCCCTTCCACAACTTGGAAGTTGATGGTAAGCTCGTAGCGCAAGCGATGAGAGCACTACATCACCGTGAGATGCCTCCACTCGAACTGGACTGAAAACAAAATTACCCCGCTGAAAACAAAACTACCCAAGGCTCACGGGTAACTCTTTCACGGCACCCAATGATGGCGAGTAATTAAAAATTTTACTATCTTATTTGGGATTAAGATATACATATTGTGGATATATTAAAAGCTAGCTTGATCTTCAAGATCCAGGAACGACTCAATGCTAGAAAAAATTGTAAATATATATTGTGACGTTTCGGCCAAAGGCCATTATGATTGTTTGACAATGGCCTTTGGCCGAAACGTCACAATATATATTTACAATTTTTTCTAACATTGAGTCGTTCCTGGATCTTGAAGATCAAGCTAGCTTTTAATATATCCACAATGATTGACCAGAAAATACGGGCATTTCTGAACTATGTACGATATACATATTCAGGGTCGCATATCCATGCATGGATATGCGTTCCCCAAATGCTGCGACATGACACTCTTCTCAGCCGGTCCCCAAGTCAGCCAGCGGTGTTGTGCGCCTGGTCATAGGCGTGACGCGCATAGGCGTAGGAACAGGGGCAGCCAGGGGGCCATGGCCCACCCATTTTTCAAAGTGTGTGGGGGGGGGGGCAACAATGGTAGCTGGCCCACCCACTTTTGAGACGTTGAATCTTCCTAAAAAGCAGCATGCACACATTTGAATATGTTGAAAACTTCCTGCAATCTATAACTAAGTAAAATCTGCACATATCACATCGTAGCACTTCATTTTCTTAACGTCATACACACTTGGACATGACCTTACAACAATGGAACTAAGTCGGGAATTGATGTAACGCAACAGATGCATGAATAATCACATCTTATATTATGCTATGCAAAGTTTATAAGGCAGATAATGTGCATGCCAGTACCAACATACATTCATACTAGAGTTTCACTGTGGTTCCTTCACTGTTAGCATATTTAACATCGATTTCATTAATATTGCCTACAGTATAAAATTATATAGGCTGAAGACAGTAACGTAGCACAATCAATGTAAGACATACAATTCGCAAGTGCAAGTTGCTTGCCTTGATCTTACATAGCGATGTATTATACATGGACTTGGTCCTAGCTGCCATACACTTCAACATTTATATGTATTTTGATTATTGAAACATACAAATTACCGCCAGATACATCCAGTGTGTGACTGTAGTATGGGACAGAACGTAAAAGTTTCCACATTTCAATGGATTTTCATAGTTGGCCACAGCACACATATATCCAACCGTTTCAGTGAGATGTCTGGGTATTCTCGGTGCTGGCATCCAACATAGCAAAATACTTATTTCCATCATCTATTATGGTAGCATAGATACAATAATGAAGTCCACACCCTATTATATCAACTTCAAAGGCGAGAACGCCTCTCAGAATCTCAGTATCCACCGAGAGGATTAGGCGCACGTGATGCGACCTAACAAGGTCACATGAAGAGTGACATGAAGAGTGATGTGACCAGTGACGAGTGATGTTTGTCATGTTGCCTGAGAAGGCACATGACGAGCATGGAAACTGACCCGAGTGGATCTTCAGCTGGGTAACTGCGTATTAGCATTGACAGTACGTTAAGCATTTAATTCAAATTATGTCGTTCAACAAAAATGGTTTGGCCAGATGGTGGACTCGTGGTATATGTAACCATCTCTACTTAGCGAAGATTCTGATCCCAGAATATATTCAATGAAGACATTTGGATTAAGAGCATTAAAACACCGAATTACAACGGAGACTACTATCGAGGCTTTTCATCGTTCCGGAATGTGTACGTCCAGGCTGAGTTTTAAGAACCCCGAAGATAATGGGATGAATTTAAGCCAATTGCAGGGTGCATATTTATGAACACTACTTGTGTTCATAATGTAAAAAAGGTTTTTCTGTCCCCTCTGCATATGGGGTAAACCTTCTGGCACGTTGATAGCTAGTCAGACCTCGACGTTTGCGATATTTAAAACCCCGGTTATAAATTCAATGGTTCGAATCCTTCATCTCCGAGCTCTCATCTCACATCTCTTGACACGCACTTCCAAAGCCAGCACTTCTATATTGCGCTTATTAGTCAACAGATAAATGCAACGAAGATCAGACATTAAAGCGCAGCGTGATATAGCGTTAACAATGTAGCTTCATTTTTGATAGACAGGTGCAACAGTTTCTATCAGAGAACTACATCTCGACAGACAGCGACTCTCAGGCAGAGTCCAGGCGTACCTTAGGAAGGCGGCGAGGCGGGCGACGCCGAGGGCGACCGCCCACGACGACCGTTCCTCCAAGAGAGCCCGAGAATGACTGAGGGCCCTTGCGGCGCGTTCGAGGTAACTCACAGTACATCACTATCACGTGATCAAAGTCACCTGACTGACTGACTGCGCATTGCCAGGGCGTCGGCCCGAACAAAGGCTCGCTCTGAACTGGCGTCTAGAGAGCACAATGGCTCTCTCTGAACTCCGTGCACTGTACTGCAGACGGACGCGACATCGCTCTGAGATATCAGAGACAGACTCTGATCTCAGCGCAACGGTCCCTCCGTGGGAAACGGTGCTGTGTGTGCACATCGGCAGCCTCGCTCGGTCTGGCGTCGCACACGTGGGCTGTATCAGCATTTCACCGGACGCTGGCGAACCACAACAATCGGCTGACTGGCAGAGGCTCGGTACTGCAGCCTCTGATCTGGCGACACGGCGCCCGACACAATAGCGACACTCGGTCACATCACCGCATGACAGCTGGCATAGACATCATAGACACGCCTGTCCATAGGGTTCCCACAATATAATCACTTGTCCTACATCGCCACTGACGATCACATCACCCACTGGCAACGGCGGCGCGGCGCGCGCCGGGGAGGGGACTGAATGGCTGGGATTTAGATGCCCCAAAACCAACTTTGTTACAATAAATACAGTTAAATGGGCATATGAAAGTCGATTTTGTGCGATGCACTCAATAAACGTCAATGTTAAGCTACAAAAGCATTGGGGCATGCGCAGTGGCGTACCGAAGGGGGTCATTGAAGCAGTCCCCCCTGAGAGGTTGTCGGCCCCCAATAATCGCGCCAGGGTTCGGAAAATAGCGGCAGGCTCCCTAAAAACCCTGCTGGTGTCCCCAACAATCGTTCAGGGGCCCATACAAATCATATCGGGGTCCCCCAAAAAGCAAGGGCCCCTGAAAATGACAGTAAGGGCACACAAAATACCACCAATGCCCCTGAAAATCACATTGGGGTCCTCAAAATCCTTCAGAGGCCCTCAAATGACGCTGAAGGCTCCGAAATGTGGGGCGGAGCCCCTGAAAATACAGATGGGGCCCAAAACGTCGTGCAGGGGCCCCAATAAGTCGCATCAGGGCTCTAGAAAATCACGTTAAGGCCTTAAAAGGTCGGGCCCCCGGAAATCACGCTGCGAGCCAAAAAGTATCGCTGGGGCCCCCGAAATTCACGCTGGGCCCAAAAAGACTGCCCGGGCCCTCAAATCACGCTGGGTCTCAAAAGGCTGGGCCGGTGCCCCTGATAATCGCACTGGGTTCCCAAAAAAGTCGGACCGGGGCCTCTCAAAATCACAATGGGAACACACAAAGAAGTCGTGCCGTGGTCCTTGAAAATCACGATGGAGGCCACAAAAAGACGGGCTGGGCCCCTGAAAATCACGTTGGGTCGTCAAAGGTTCGCGCCTGGGACCCGAAAATCACGCTGGGGGCCGAAAAAGTCGTGCCGGGTTCTTGAAAATCACAATGGGGACCCCAGAAGGTTCGGCGGGGCCCTGAAAATCACGCTGAGCCTGAAGGTACCAAAAATTATCCCGCGGGCCCTTCAAGATCACGCTAGGAGCTCGATAGCTCGCACCGGTGCCACAGAAATCACATCGGGAACACCCAATAAATGAAGCCGGTTAAGAAAAAACAGTCCGGACATGGAAAATCACTCTGGGGTCCCAGCAATCGCTCCAAAAGAAACCAAGACGTGTTGGGCCCCCAAAGACGTGTCGAGGCCACTAAAACTCGCGATAGGCATCCCAACAAATGACGACATGGTCCAAAAATCGCACTTAGACTCAAAAACGTCGCCCGCTGACCTTGACAATCACACTAGAGGCCCAAAAAGTAGCGACATAGTCGTAGAAAAGGAACAAAGAGACTGGGCACTAAATGAACACTTGGGTCTGCAAAAACGCGCCGATACCTAAAAAATATAGTCGGTGCAAAGAGTCGAGATCGTAAACATGTACCGGGCCCCTAGCAAAAATTGGCTGGAGCCTTAAAACACGTCCGAAAACAAAACAAAAAACGGAAAGGTTAAAAAGAACACCTGACTAGAGTCTCAGTTCGGTAGCCAATCTGGAAGCATTTGTATTCAGGGATGAGGTGCGTCAAAGCTAAGCGGTTATCTGGATTTCTTAGCCACCAGAAAACGTGGGAAGATGAGTTAGTCATCGAATTGAATTCAGGATGGGCCCTTGCGGCTCTTAAGTCTGAACACGTTATGACTTTATGAGGTGCTGTGTGCTCTCACCTGTCAGCTATTTTGCACTGATTTGTTGGTCCCCAAAATAAGCGCTTTCATTCCGTTTCAGCCGGGTGCCACGTGATGCAGTTGTAGCATTTCGTTTCAAGTGGCGGATATTCTAAAGTGCACGATGTGTACTGCAGAAATGTTTGAGGTGACTGATCACCTATGTATTAGAGTTAAGCCCTGAGGACGAACACAACACCATGTATTATTATTTATTACGCTTTTGTTTTCCCCATTCTGTCAGCTTGCCAATCTTGGTCTCCCACACACCGGATTAAAGCATCTTCAACCAGCGATCACCCGTCTTTCCTTTTCTCATCCTCTCCAGCAACAATCATGATAATTATTTTGGCATGGGCCAGCAAGTAAGCTTCGTTCTTGCTAGCAGCCAGTGCAAGCTCGTAAGGTGAACGCTGCCTGGGAAACATCTGTGGGCGAATACGTACTAAGTATGGCTATATCTGGCAATCTAAATAAAATCAGACCCTTTCTCACCTTCACATTCTAGTAACTTGCCAAGAAAATATTAAGGTGTGAAGAATGTCTAAGGGAAAGAACTCAACTCAAAGAAGAACAATCTGAATTGTGCGAAAGTATATATCGGTGAACTCACAATGACACCCTGCATCTTTTGGCCCTTTCGAAATTTTCGTTTACGGGATAATTTGCAGTGGCGTTCTATTCTTTCTCCTCATCAACATCGGTGAACAACTGGTGACATCTTAAAGACGTTTAGTACTATATCATGGAAACTAGGGCACACCACTAAGCCATTAGTGAGACTGTGATGAGCTTGCACCCCCCCCCCACACACGCACATAGCGGAAGTTAAAGAAATTTTGCTTGAAGAGTAATACTAATGGTTTCACTCGCACCAGGTAGATAAACCTATTATTACAAAATAATCCATCAGTCGTGAAAAGAGTTCCAAGTCCAGCGAGAAGTGTGAATTTGAAAGTACTTATGGCGTGATGATAGTTCTTTTTCAGTATCGCATGTTGTTGTTAGCCATAGGCGTACCCAGGGGCCTGTCCCATCCCTTTAGCGGTCCCCATCTTAGCGGTAAAAGTTGTGTGTTCACTATTAAAATTATCGGGTTATCTATCCAAAAGTGCTCAACCATGGTACTTTGCGAAATTCCTGGGTGCGTCCCTGCTGTTGACCCTGACCCACCCACTTTTTAAGATGTTCCTACGCCTATGGCGACAGAACATGAAATGGCATCATATTGCAGGCGGATAGCATGTAAATGTTATGCGATCATCTGCCACTGCGTGTCGCATTATCTTCCCACGGGTCGATGCATTGCAGGCGAAAATCGTGTAAATGTTATACGATCATCCGCCACTGCGCAACGCATTACTTTCCCACGCGTCGATGCGCGGGCTATCGAGCACTCGAATAGAAAAGCTGCACGCAAAGAGCACGTACTCAATAGTATCATCCTGCCATCTGGCGATAAATATTGTTACCTATGATTCAGCATTCAATCTCATGACTGTAATACTTAGACCGTGCTGCTACCTAAGCAATGGCTATCTGAAGTGATGCTTCTAGAAAATTATGGAGTTCTTGCATCTGTGGAGGTTGTGAGCTGTGGAAGTTATGAGCCCTTCGGAGTTGTGGAGGTTATGAGCGCTTCGGACTTGTGGAGGTTGTGAGCTGTGGAGGTTATGAGCGCTTCGGAGTTGTGAGGTTGTGAGCTGTGGAGGTTATGACCTGTGGAAGTAACGAGCGCTTCGGATGTGTTGAATTTGTGGAGGTTATGAGCTGTGGAGGTTATAAATGTCCCGAGTGGTGAGTGTTGAACCGAGGACCTTGTTATCCAGAGCTCAACACCTAAATCACTCGGCCACCCCGGCCCTGCTCTGCAACGCGTTGTGATCGCGTCATGCAGCTGGTAATTGTATAATTTTATCATTCTAGTTTGGATGCATACCAGGGAAGCAAATGGTTTGTTTTCCTCAAGAATAACAACTCTGATGCACATAGCGAATTCCTGGCTGCTTTGTCTGATCGACTCAAAGGTTAGCAGTGTTCTGTTTCACTTGATCTGTGCAGCAGGGCTGGAGTCACCATTAATCTGCGATTAACAAGAACGCAAATTACAGATGACATGCAGCCAACGACTAGCAAATCATTGGAATAGGCTACCTGAGGAGGTGGTGGACAGTCCTTCAATGTATGCGGGTATGAAAAGGATGAACGTTTTCTTTGGGAATCAGGATATGATATTTGATTACGAAGATAATATAATACGCTGCATATAGTATCTTCCCCTTAGGATGGGCCATCTGGCTCTAGTTGAGCCCCGGCCACCGGAGATAATAGTTACGTATTCCACTTGTAGGTTTAACCAAGGGCAGTCCCTTTGTCTCTGACTAAGCCTGAAGTCTTTACGACCTTCATGCAAATACCGGCTTTCATGGAGCATTACCCTCATCTCTCCACTTTGCTAAAAGTGCCAAATCTTGCACTTGGATCAGGGAGATCTAACCCATCCTACTGTGAAATAGTAGTGACTTTGCACTAAGGCCAGGTTCTTGTATTCTAAAAATACGATTTGAGAAGGCACGACAATCATTTTAATCTGAAGCTGCCCGGGTCTATTATTGTTTTTCACCTTGAAATGTTGGAGAGGCAGAATAGTGGAAAATAGGATACTGAACGCGAAATTATAAATTAATTGATTCAACAATTAGTGAAATATTATTGTTCAGATCGAACTTCAAATACTTTTCCCGACGTTTCGACTATATTGGCTTTATCATGAAAAAAGATATAGGCAGATAATGAATTTGAAGCATTAAAAAAAAATCATCATACTCACTTTTGGTACCTCCGACTCAACAGCCTTCTCAGAACATAACGAACTGGTTGACCTCATACATGGCAGATACCTGGGTCGAGATGCGACCAATACACACACACACACACACACACACACACACACACACACACACACACACACACACACACACACACACACACACACACACACACACACACACACACACACACACACACACACACACACACACACACACACACACACACACACACACACATATATATATATATATATATATATATATATATATATATATATATACATAGTTTAATACAACGAAGAATGGCTCTTGGATGCTCCTGGGTTTTAGACATTGCGTGTAAAGAAAGCATACGACCTTCAATATACCAGGAGGTGCTGAGTTGACATCAAAAGTAACGTTAAGGATTATACTTTATTACTCAACGTTTCGGCCAGGGGCCATCGTCAGGAGTGACGATGGCCCCTGGCCGAAACGTTGAGTAATAAAGTATAATCCTTAACGTTACTTTTGATGTCAACTCAGCACCTCCTGGTATATTGAAGGTCGTATGCTTTCTTTACACGCTATATATATATACATATATGGGTAGACAAGGCGGCGGACCGCATGGGGTGCTGGGACGCCCCCCCTTGCTCACGCAAGGGACTTTGCACCGCCTTGATAATCTCACAAAAAGTGTTAACTCTCCCGAGATACCATGCTTCTTAAAGGAATAAATATCCAAAGTTAAACGCCGTGTTCCGAAAGTTAGGCTGTGTAGGTACGACTAGACCATAGGTTCATAGTGTTTCGGGTCATTTCTTTAGAATCTGCTTCTAATGATCTAAAGGCAATTATTGTCCTGGTGCACAGCACAGTCTGCTCGGTATTACTGCCAGAAATTTACCAAACGTGATCTCTTGCTTTCTGTATTTGAAGCTCAAGTTATGACCACTTCATCCGATCCACTGAGTCATAGTGGCGGATCCAGTAGAGCCGATTTTGAGATGTTAACTATGGATTAAAATTATCCAAATCATCTGCAAATCAATCTTTGGATCAAATTCGCAAATTCGGACCAAATTCTTCGTTTTCAGCATGTTTCCCCGATGAACATTTCTTAAAACATGCATTGAGATATCTAGATCTGGGGGACCACTAAAGATGTGTCACCCAGTACAGCGCTCCCCCACTGATGGCCCACCCAAAAATCTCCTCTTCCTCTCTTTTCAGCCAAAGTCAACTCGCTGGAAAATGTTGCCTTCTTGATGAGGTCTGAATTCAAATAATTGAAGTCCCTAAATTAATGCCCCCCCCCCAACCCCCACCCTCTGGGGAAATGGTGCCCGGCCCACGAGACGAATGCCCCACTGCACTAAATACCTTGACCTGTCCACGCTTCTGCCAGGTAATTCATAATATATGTTATTATTTATTTTACTACCATGCTTTAAAATCCTACAAGCTTGTCCCTTGGAGACATAATTTTTAAATAATACTATTTGTTAGTTAATGATAAAATAGACAGCCGCTTACTTTCTGAACCAATTGATTGCTTGAAGGCAACAATCGGAAAATGTTGTGTCGAGTGTGACAGACGATATACCCTTTTGTGCTACTCTTGTCTTTAGAACCATCCGCCAAGATTTAGCGAATAGTACAAAAAGGAGGAGGCTAGCGGGCCCAAATTTTGCGCACACCTGCGGTCATTCATTGCGGATCGATTGGCGGAAAATTTGTCAGTTTACGTCAGGTCAGGTTACTGACCTGTGACGATTCTTCAGGAATCTGTCCCGGCAGATTTCGGGAGATTTCGTGCTTTTCAAGTTCAGACCCAAATAAATGGCAAACAATGCACGATACAATCATGAAATACATATCACCGTTTGTATCCAACTATGAGTCTATTGTTGGATCGCATGATCCCGTGATGTATATGGGGGATCCAATGATCCCAGCATCCACGGGCTCCTGCGTAGGCTGTCAGGTCATTAAGCGTCAACATTGGATTCTGGTTTCTGGGTCCCAAGCGTTTAATTTTGGACCCCGGAATGTTGAACGCTGAATTCGAATTCAGCGCCACAATTACCGTGGTATGGACGACCCTTGGTGAACTTAACCTTGAACTTTTATGACGAGGTCAACACAGGCACATGGCGTCAAAGAGGATCAAATCTTGTTCCGGGGTAATCGTGGGCACTGATTTTGGATTCGATGTTCATGCTTATCCCACAGAGCCGCTAATTGATTTTGGGCACCAAAACCATATATTGACCCCACATGACTTGACCTTAACTACACAGAAGCGTATGAAAGCTGTACGATAATGCGAACTCCCATGGGATTTCAAATTGAATGTGGGAAAAGGTGATGTACATATCTGTATTTCACCCTGATATTATGCATAGTCCGCCATCTACGTGTATTTGAGTTCCAACTTAAGAAGTGCAAAATATTCGGAAATCCAACGGGACATGGTCACGAAGAATCGTCTCAGGCCAGTGACCTGACCTGACATGACCGGACAAGCTTAACACGAAAAAAATATTAAATGAATGCCGGCAAATCTGTGAAAATTTCAATTTCATTTTATCCAACTATTTCTGTAACATTTATGGATGAAAAACGCAAATTTCCCTACCTACCTTCGTACGAGGCCGAAATGCTCGACGCAGTGTTTCTTTAAAACATTAGAACTAGTACACTGCCTAAGCGAAAACCAAAAATTATACCTCAAAAGACGCACCATGAATGCCTCATCAGCTAGTAAAGATGAGAGCGCGTTTGCCAAAGCCGTTTGTCATATATGCTGCAAAAACCCAGAGCAGTGTGGCGACAACATCCCCGCACGGCCCTGCGCGTGCTAATCCTAGCATAAAGAAGAAAAAGAGCATTTATGATGTAACCAGCAGAGACAGTCATAATACTGCAGTGGGATGCGTGGGAATTTCCATAATAGGTTTGTCCGCTTCCTCATTGCAACTGCGAAGCTGCGTATCGCCAGAACTTCATCTCTGCAACAACGCTAGATTATCTCTCTGAGACCACCGTGACGACGCGCTTGCTCATTTATGGCCTGACCGCTAGCATGGAGGGATTTGTTTTACTTCTTTCAGACCTATACATTGATCATTGATATTGCATCAACAAGTTCTTGTCAGAAGCCATAAGCGCATTGCCTGACTTCCGAAAATGCTGCGCCTCTTTCCGCCAGACGTATCGCCCCGTTTACATATATATATATAATATATATATAAATTTATAGAAAAAAGCTTACATGAGCGTGACCCGGCTCGAAGATTCCATAGCCTATGATTTGTTGATACAACGTTTCGATTCCTAATGTATTCACGAATTTGGGGTGCCTCATCTGAAGGCAAACAAATAAGAATCCCGTTTTGCACGGATCTTTTGCTAAAAATCGTGGGCTGGCCACCGAGTAGAGGTTCTGCAGAGAATGGCGCGTTGTAATGCTTGTCCGTCCGAGTGCATGTAAATGAGTGGACGTTGCACACATCTGGCTCAAATTGGCAGGTATTTGGAGATGAAAAAATGCGCTCCAGAAATGTTCCCGTTCATAACCTTACCTTGAACTGTGATCTTCAAATGATCTTGAACTGTGATCTGTGAACTGTGATCTTAATCAAAGTTAAGGTTATGATAATGGGACATTTTACGCCATTATTTCTGCATTGGCACAGTGCTTGTAGCCCAAATATAGAAAAAGTTACCGGGGTGACACAGATATTTTGGAAATAAACCTTTGGTTGACCTCTGGAGGCAGGGTGGGAATTAAGGCACTTCTTAAGAGATTTTATCTCTGAAAACATTTTTGCACTCCGGGTTCATACTGGATAGGATGGGCTTTACATGTACTCCGACACAAATGTGGGAACAAAGATATCAATAAAAACAAACACAGAACGACACCCAAAAAAAACGCTGGTTATTCCACTTACGGTCACCACTCAAACTAATCACTTTTTGTAGCAGTCAGTAGCCGGACCACATCTTCACACACTCCATCAATCTCAACCACCGGAATTGCCGACAACAACGCGCCAACAGCAACTTGCAGGATGATGCGCATGCGCACTTAGAACACTGTTCTCCGGCTCTGGAGCCGCGTCTGGGAATACTTGCGTTCCTCCCACCCTATAGTGGGAAACTTTGACAGTTTTAAGAGACGTTCTCCGGAGTCCCGGAGGCCACCGATCAGAATTGGCTGCGTTAGCGTTTTCTGTTCTGAAATCTGTCTGTGAACCAATCAATGCAAGGTATTTTGTATATGACGTCATAACCATTAGCAACTTTGAACACATGGTTAACAGTGTCCACACAAGTTAACAGTAAACACAAGACCTTGACTGATCCTTTGCTTTGATCACATCCAACTGTGGCGTGTGCGGTAGCGGAGTTGCGTTCGTATTACGTGGGAAATTGGCTGCGTAGGTAGGTATGCGCTCTGAGCTGAGGGTGAAGTGTGAAGTATTTTTGTTCGTTTTTCATATGGCTAGCCTTGTACTGAGACCAACAGTGAAAGGAAAACGCATTTCTCCTGTGAGTTATAAGAAACGAAACTGTGCCGATTATTACGGGTCACTGCCGGGCGGTGTCATCCATTGTTCACTTCTTTGTTTGTATGTTTTGGCATTTGATTTGACCCAAAATGAGAATGATATTACTTATGCATATTATGTAGGTACTGATTTAGGTTTTTCCGGTCGGTTGCTGGTAAACAGATTCCATGCATACACAAATAATGTCCATGAAAATGTACTCCGGAAGAAATCGGTATGCATTCCGACTCCCAACCCGGAAAGTAAGTTTCCCACTCTGTCTGGAGGTGAAACATTTCGGTTTGACGAATAACGAAACCAGGTTTCGTCTTAGAGGGTGAGGTAGGATATCTTAGATAAGCTGAAGCTCCATGGGATTGGGCGCCAATACGTGTTTCAATATGAATGCAAACACGTTGTTTGTCTTGGAGCTGCCTTGACCTTTTTACTCTGATCTATATAAATACATTCCTCTATGTTAGTTATTTATAAAATAAAAACAATTCCGAATAACAAGCTGTTCCTTTTTTAACCATTTCAAGGGATTTATTTCATCATCGCTCAAAATTCAAATGTAGGGCGTGCCCGGGCTCTCCATAACCAGAGCTTTCTAACTGTGTTCTGTTTCTGTTCTGTTTATCCTATCTTAGGTCGGAAGATAATGGGGGCTTTCAACAATACCCTCCTCCTCCCCGGCCCCGCGAGGGTGGATTTGTCGGCCAGCCCAGCGATGGTTAAACGATATAACAGAGTATTCCTTTGTGCGATACAATTCTAACGATGCATTCTATGCCGCAGCTGGGTTCATATCCCCCGACTCAGCTCAGATTCAGCTAACGACGTTATATTAGGCACAAAGAGCATTCAGATCGAGTTAGTAGCGTCAAGCATAAAAACGATGAAATATTTTTCGGAGCCGTTATCTTCAAGTGACCTGAGATAACAATGGACGTTGAATTCGAACGTAGGATCATAACTTCCGAACTTTCTACCAAAACTAATATCACTTTAGGTCAACTTGGGGCAACGACCACCAAATGCCTTCGGACGTTTGGGGATGGGTCTACCTAATTCCAATAGGGTCCAACCCTCAGGACTCCGACACGAAAAAAATAAGGAGCTGAAACTATATTCCGATTTCAGGTAGAATCTTCTCAGCAAAGCCCGCGGTAGAAAAGCTAAATTTTAAGCTAAATTTTATCCAGGACTGCGATCTCTCTGATTCAATGATGGCTAAACCTAACCTAAACCCACGCGTATCGCAGACGAAAATCCTATTAGCGTCAGAATAGGCAATTATAAGGATGATACGGGACCAATCAACAGTTTGAATGAACTCTTACCTGTGACGCATGGCAGCAACGTCTGTCTGCCCACGTGGCCCACTGGGCTGGAGCTGGGCTGGAGCTGAACAAGATGGCTGATGGGGCTGCCCACGTGGCCCACTGGGCTGGAGCTGGAGCTGGAGCTGGGCTGGAGCTGAACAAGATGGCTGATGGGGCTGCCCACGTGGCCCACTGGGCGGCCGCTGGGCTGGAGCTGAACAAGATGGCTGATGGGGCTGCCCACGTGGCCCACTGGGCGGCCGCTGGGCTGGAGCTGAACAAGATGGCTGATGGGGCTGCCCACGTGGCCCACACACTTCGCCCGACAACTAGCTGCTAGGTGTTTAGGTTTCGACCGCCTTTCGTCGCAGCTGCGCAGTTTCAGCCATGCAGTCTGGTCAACAGCACAGCCGAGCTCTCAGCAGTCTTTTCACCCGATCTCTAGGCCGCGTCTACACTGCGTCACTCCCGTCCACCCCACAGCTTATTTTCATCGCGCGCCAAATCACTGCTCGCGCCGTTGTTCCGTCACTAGTACGATAAACCCGCCGGCGAACAGTGTTGGACTTCACGCGCGGAGTGCAGCTGAACGCGGCAGCTGCCACCGCTCAACCTTGTTGTCGTGGGCACCCTACCAGTTGGCGTCCGGCCCGGTGGGCTCACCCGCCTGCCCTCTAGTGAATGATCGGCAAACTAGCACCCTCGCCGGATGTTTTGACGCGAATACGGGAATGAGGGCGCGGGAAACAATTCAAGTCCGTTGGTACAATAAATCGTGGTCATGGGAGGAGAATGCAGTATGGCAGGCATGGCCATGGCCACACCAACTTCAAATTTGGTGTGGCAATGCCATACCAACTTTCTGCGGTATTTGAATTGTAAAAGGCAATTCAAAGAATTTTACCAGTTGGTAGAATTCAAAGAGTGACCCGAAATGAGACGTAGCCAAGAACTTTCCAAGGAGGGGGCCCGGACTACTCCGACAATTTTTTAACACCCCGGATGTCCAACACTATATTTAGAAATGGTTCGTTTATCCCTTATAAAAATAGCGCCTTTTATCCTCATTGGGGCCCTGGATTGTCGGATCCCCTCCCTCCTTAAACTGAAAGTAAACATTGCACTGTTATAGAACTGAAATGCAGACAACCTAAACATCGAGGTCTCTGAAAATCACGTTGGGGCCAAAACATTTCTACAGAGCACCTAAAAATGGCGCTCGGGACTCCAAAAAGTGGGACCGGGACCCTTCAAAATATCACTGGGGCCTCGAAAAGTTGCGCCAGGGCTCTGAAAAATCACACTGGGGACCTCAAACGTATGGCCGGGACCCTGGAAATCACGCTGGGGGCCAAGAAGTCTCACCGGGGCCACTCGTACCCGAACCCGAAAAGTCACATCTGGACCACCCAAAATAGGAAGCCTGGGCAACGAAAAAAAAACAATCCGCACTCGGAAAATCACTTTGGGGACCTGACAATAGCGCTAAAGGCCTTCAACACGTGTTGAGCTCCAATAACGTGTCGATGTCGCTAAAAATTACGCCTGGGATCCCAACAAATGGCGCCGCTGGGCATCCCAACAAATGGCGCCGCTGGGCATCCCAACACATGGCGCCGCTGGGGATCCCAACACATGGCGCCGCTGGGGATCCCAACAAATGGCGCCGCTGGGATCCCAACAAATGGCGCCGCTGGGGATCCTAACACATGGCGCCGCTGGGATCCCAACAAATGGCGCCGCTGGGGTTCAAAAAGCCACACTGGGAACCCAAAAAGTCGCATCGCAGCCCTTGCAAATCACACTGGGGGCCAAAATGCCGCGCCGGATCCCCAAAAGTCGCAGCTTGCTCCACACAAATTAATTCCGACCAGGAATATCACTCTGCTGCCTCAAAAATTGTATCAAAGACAGGAAGGAAAATGTGCTCCTCTCCATGATAATTTCTGGATCCACCCTTGCTTGGGCGATCATTTGTTTTCAAAGCATGCCCAGGACTAGGGCTAGTTCTAGGACAAATTTACGGCCTAAATTCGGATTCAAAGCCCATTTGTTCGTTGGAAACCATATATAAATAATTTTCATGTTGCTATATGTCAAGGTATAGTTTCGACGGAGCGGGTTTAATTCAGAGCCAGATTCCAGGTTTGTGACCGGAAGTCCTTTCGGATAGGAAAAAATATTTGTGAAAATAAAATCATGGAAAAATTATAGGCAACAAAGGTCAAATAAGGTCACACATATTTTGAAATTGACGTTTTTCCTATAACACGTTTCTCGACGATCTGCAATGTGTTCTATTGACATCACAGAAATAAAATCAGCTGCTGAAAATAATTTGGCAAGTTAAATTCAGGCTTCGAACTTCCCGATAATCGAATTGTCTACCAGACAAGCATGACGGAGCCAGGATTTTTGCAACGAGGGCCTGACCCGAAAAAATAATATAGCGAAACAGAGACGCTTTCGGCACGCAAAGCGCATCAAAAATGTTGGGCTCCGTGTGATGGAAATCGCAAAACGTCTCGCTTGGTCTAGTGAATTTTTTCTCCGCCAAGGCGAACCCCCAATTGGCTGTGCCTCTGCAGACAAGCAACGACGAACTCTGCTGCGAGGCTGGACTGACCTGTTTTGTTCTTTGGATTGTGCATAGTGTCTACTTCGTGATTCACAATGTGCCAATCGAATAAAACGAACAATATACTTTTGATCGATCTTGTTGGCTGGGATATCAAAGGGAAAATTGATCTGCTCTCATTATCAGGGCATGCTCCATGTGCCCTTAATTTGTGCGTATTCTCAAAATCGGTAAACATGACGTAACTCTGAGGTCACTTTCGCCGTCTATCATGATCTTGTACGAATGACAGCTATTGAATATTTCGTGGAGATTTGTCATCGCGTTTTAAGTCATCGGGAATATCCGGAACGGGAGCAGATCTGAACCCCCCTCCCCTCGGTCAATGTTGGCTAACCGCAAATCGATGACTTATCATGCACACGAAATTGGCGGCCTTCGCCGTCGCCGCTGGCCGCCCCACCACTGGCCGATCGCGGTGTCACGTCGATATGACGTAATCACGGCCAGATAGCAGAACGGCGGAGGTGCTGGTAGTCAGTCGGCTGACAGCGCGGGCAACGGCAGCCACACCTGGCGGAGGCCACCCACCTCTTGTGGCACACCTACAGCCGAGGTGAACGGCTGTTGTCAGATCCCAGGAGAGGAGCACGGTCCCGGCGCAGCGAGAGTAGAGGTCGTGCAGACCAGAAGAGTATTGCCGTGGTTAGCCCACCGCAGGTGAGTTGGGGCGGCTGTATGGCCGGGGATGTCGATGGGGAAAACAGTGGCATTTGCGCCACGTGTAAACGTAGCAAGGCTGATGAATGGATGTATTTAGCCCTCACATTGCAGCATGATTTTCTACCCCACGCAGTGTATAGTTGGATCAATTCAGCCTCTGAGTAAACTTGTGTTTTGAGCAAGTTATTCGAGCAAGTTATTCAAGTTATTTCAAAAGGGTAATTTAAAGGTGGCAAATTGAGTAGCGGGTCACTTGATGTTCGGATTAATGTCTGGGCCCCGCGATCGCACTGAAATCAAGTGCCGTATTAATTCATGTTTGGATTAATCTCTGCGACCCCAGCGATCGTGCTCAATTCTGGCATATGTTCTGCTAGTTGAATAACGGATCATTTGATGTTTTGATTAATGTTTGGGGCCCAGCGTCACCGAGCTAGATGAGGTTAATGTCAGGTCAAAGGCTTCGAAAAATTTCGTTTTAGGGTACGTTTCCAAAAGCTGTCAAAAGAGGATTTCAAAGATATTCACAAGTTTTATATATTCATCTGTAGATATTTGTCGAAAGACAAACAAAAACAATTTAAGTTACCTGAAGTTAGATCACGATGTTAGGTTGATGTCAACACTATGCTTTTACTTCCATGTGCAATATTTATAACCTAAAGATCGGAGCACAAACCGGAATATATATGATAGTACGCATTATCTTCTTTAAGTGTGCACAGCTTCAGGTCCCTATCAGGTCAGGTCACGGAGGTAGGACCCTAAATGTGTATATGTCCCTCTCTCCGCGGAAATGATGAATTGTAAAAATGCCACCGATTGTCTTTTTTCAGTCAGCTGTGTGTTATCACATGCTCCCATTGCATGAGTTGATATATCTTTTATCATGAGTTGATATATCTTTTATCATGAGTTGATATATGTTTTACGTGTACTTCAATGTTTGAGCCCTTTCAAGATCATTATAGGTCAATTTCCCAGATCATCCTCAGTCAATTTACTTGGGCTGGCCTAATTTGATCTTTTTGCCGACAAATGACATGCAGGATAGTTTTCAATACTGAATTCGAATTCAGGACCCGTTTTCCCGCGTAGAGCCAAGATTATATAAGAATAGAGCATAGGCAATCCCAGGTCAATGAACCAGGGGAGCTGTGTGATGTGATGGTGTGATCTAAGCTGACCTTTTTGCGACAAATTGTTTATAGGGTAGCTTTCGATGCCGAATTCGAAGCCACTGTTCATTTTTGCCCCAAAAGTGGATACATTTAAGAAATCGATAAGAATAAAAAGTACCCATGAAAGCAGGGGCGGATTTCAAGGGTCGGCGATGTACCTAAGCATTGCTTGTCCATGCGTAGAAGGAGTGCGATGTTTAGCAGACATGTTTGTAGTGGAATTGATTTCAAATATGCCATAAATATATCACTACCTCCGGAACATTTTTCCTCTTTCATCCTGACCCATTATTTTCCCTTACGAATGAAGCCGAACACACGAAAAACCGCATTGCAGCTTGTTTACCTCGCTGCTTAGAAAACCACGCGGATTGCCAGTTTTCTTCGAGATTGAATGCATTTAATATTTGGAATGCAAATTGTTACATAATATAATTTAAAATGAATGCATTTAAAACAAAGATAAATGTATACGTCACCAACTTCACTTTCTTATGGCGATTATAACACGATTATTCCATGTATGAACGAAGTCTTCATAATAACACGAATCCAGATTTAAGATGCGAGCAATGCCAGCTGACTGCAAGCCAGCTGAATGAAAGCCAGCTGACTGAATCTAGCGCCAGCCGTTTGCATCGGAGGATAGGGTGGAGGTGCCGATTCAGTTACGATGCCGTTTTTGTGTTGGTGGGGTGAAGGTGGAGGTGCCGATTCAGTTTCGATGCCGTTTTTGTGTTGGTGGGGTGAAGGTGGAGGGGGGGGGGTTGAGGAAGATGCGATGTCAGACCAATTTATTTAAGGACCAATTCATTCGCATCACAAGAGGCCTTTTGCGACAGTCTAATAGAGGTGCCAATTCAATACCGTTTAAAGTAGTTTGTATCTAGTATAGTGATGCGCTGACTCATGTTATCAGGGAGTTTTATGGGTGTTTGAGGTGCTGATTCATGGACGCTGTGGGGGACGTTTAAGAGTAGTGAAGGTGCTGAATCAGATGAGTCACCAGGAAATTGTGCTAAAGAGGGGGCGAGCGGTAGAAATGGTGGATCCAGGGTACTTCCCGATGATCCAGGGGCAGTTGAAAAGTTTTCTTTCATGGATCATGAGTGACGGAATTGGAGGACGGCACCGCAGACTTGTTGTGAAATAGTGGGGGCAGTGATCACTCAGGGCCCCTTCCAACAGACTTGTTGTGAGATAGTGGTGGCAGTGATGGCTCGGGGCCGCTTCCAACTGACTTGTGAGATAGTGGTGGCAGTGATGGCTCGGTGCCGCTTCTAACAGACTTGTGAGATAGTGGTGGCAGTGATGGCTCGGGGCTGCTTCTAACAGACTTGTTGTGAGATAGTGGTGGCAGTTATGGCTCAGGGCCGCTTCCAGCAGACTTGTTGTGAGATAGTGGTGGCAGTGATGGCTCAGGGCTGCTTTCAAGATTTTGTGGCACGAAGGATCAGAAGCCGATTCAAGAGCTTCACCAGGGGCTCTATCGAGGGGGTGATGGCTCTTCTTCTACATTACGCTTGATTAATGAGGATGCTAATTTGGATATTCTACATAATATGGTTCCCTTCTAATAAGTCGACCCATTGGTTAAGATGCAAAGGTCATTGGAGCCGATATATTATTTGAACGGAATTACTCAGTCTATGTTGTTTACCTATTTTACATACCGATCGCCGCCCCTGCATGAAAGTGGATGACCTTGCCAGAAAAATGTTACCACGTAGTTTTTCACCAAGTCCTTGGGTAACATATGTTGCAGCACATCTCTTATGGTCCACTTCTCCATGTTTCACGCTTTATCGTTCATGGTTTGGATGGTATGGTGTATTTAAGCTCGAAAACCAAAGAAACTATATTGCTTCCCACACCTCTTATGCGGGCTCCTTACCTTGAGTTCGCATTTTGATAATAGCATAGTGTTCACCAGAAGTTCAGTCAGCTATTTATGACACGTTTTATCCGTAAATGGCATTTGGTTAGCGGCTAGTAGTCGAACCCCGGAAGCATAGACCTGTCAATTAGCGACAACCCGACTTCGACCCACTTGATCTGACCTAAATGGTCAACGTTAGAAGGTAAGCAAAATGTAATTACACTATTGAACAGATGAAGGATGGTGCTATGCGCCGGAAACTCTGCGTTTCTTTGTGTGGTTTAGAACAACACTTTGATGGGAGGATGTTCCCAGGGCAGAAGTAGGTGTATGCTCAGCGCGCGGCAGCTGGTTAACCCGCACCGTCACGGAGTTGGTCTTTTCCCCCCTAAGATTATCGGCGGATATGAACAAAACGGTTCCCAGCATGGCGCCGAAATTTGGAATCCATTTTTCCACATCAACTTAGCAGTGAAGATTTTGACGTCAGGTCGTTCACGGTCACCGAGTTAGTCAACACCAAGTGAGGTTACCTCCACAAATGTTGAACCAGTCGTCTCGCTTTAACAGGTGAAGATATTTGAATGCATCTCTCAGCGTTTGCTTATCCTTAGAGACGCAATAAAATGCACCAGCGGAATGTTTGAAGTTTTGCGTCTTTGATGATCTTTGTTTCACATATTTGCACATTAGGGCTAAAGTCGAAGATTCTGGGTAGTGTAAACACTTTCATACAGCTACATTTAGCAAATTTCAACACATATTTGGGTCGACAATCATTTTGGGACCATGGACACTTTGGCCTTCCGTTTCTGATTTCAAATAAGTTTTGTTTTAAAATCTTCCAAAAATGGACTCCCCACAGGCAAAAACATGACATCAATCGTGACCTCTTAAAACCCATAGTGACGTCACTTATTGAGGGGGAAACATTTGTGGGTGGTTTCTAGCCTTACTCGTCGAGTGCTTTCCGATGACACATCTTTCGTTTTCGTGCGACGCTCAGTTTGGATATTAGAGGGGTATATAATGACTCATCTCCCCCCGATACGGGGTGTGAGGATCTGACCGGAAGTGTTAAAAGCCTAGAAGGAAAGGTTTTGACACAATGTGCATCAATAATATAACGGAACGCATGCAAAATTTCACAGTCATGGCATGTACAGCTCAGAAGTTATCTGAACAAAATATGGGGGGGGGAGGGGTTGAATTGAACCACCCGCACAGCGAGTGTTACAATGTCGTCATGGTCCGCCAAGCAATTCCACGTCACTGATATGCGACACAAATGTGCCCATGTCCATCGCGCAACTTGGTGGCTCAATTCGTTCGCTTAATTATTTCACGGTGCGATTAGTCTATCAATGGTATGAGTATCTCAGGCTCTCCCACGGAATGCGATTCAGCAATCAGGTCACGTGACATGGCACTCACTCATCAGTTCATAAATACCATCAGTTGTATATGTACTATCAGGAGGCTTACTCGGATTCTCTGGATCACAATGGCGAAAAAGAACCAGCCTGTTTGGGTCTTCACTGGTTGGGCCTTGTATTCATATCCGGCCAACATTAATTTGGTTTGGTTTTTCTTCTGGCAACATTTTATACCCAAGATGAAGCGCGGGGGCTAGTATTCGAAGGGTAAGGCGTCCGTCTCCCACCTGACTGTGGGTTTGATTCCCTCCTGTCGCTACTCTTGGCCCGCGACCAATCGACGTGAGTGATTGGCGACATGTCTGACTCAAGGAGGCTGATGCGTAGCACGAAGTTGCGAAAGCAACCGACGTAGCGTATGCATGTGCTAAGATATTGTACAGCACCCGGCATACAGGAGAGCACCATGGAAGCCATAATGCATCAACATGCTTAGACCGATGCTCTGAAGAAATGGCGACTTTTCGCTTTAAACAATCGCAAGCGAGAAGCGAGAACAATCACTAGACGAGTGTTTTTTTTGTATATAATATAGATGCCGATCGATGCAACATTGTGCAAGCATGCCTGTGTGCAAAACATTGCATTCGGCAATGTGCTATCGACTTCTGCAACGAATTGAAACTTAATCATTCACCGAAATCGATAGCTAAGCGTGTTGCGAATGCGTTGAAGCCCTGTCAGACTGGCCTGTCCCTGCGTCCAGCTATAAGTATTAATGTCAGCTTGACCTTGTCCCTGCGTCCAGCTGTAGGTGTTAATCAGGAGTGCTTCAATCAATCACCAATGGTGCAGCAGTCGGCACTCTGTCTGGTGCAGCAGTCGGCACTCTGTCTGGCCAGTGCACACCTGATATTGTCAGCCTCACTTCCTGGCCATCACACCTGATATTGTCAGCCCCACCTCCTGGCCATCACACCCGATATTGTCAGCCCCACCTCCTGGCCAGTGCACACCTGATGCTGTCAGCCCCACCTCCTGGCCATCACACCCGATATTGTCAAACCCCACCTCCTGGCCATCACACCTCATATTGTCAGCCCCACCTCCTGGCCAGTGCACACCTCATATTGTCAACCCCACCTCCTGGCCAGTGCACACCTGATATTGTCAGCCCCACCTCCTGGCCAGTGCACACCTGATATTGTCAGCCTCACCTCCTGGCCAGTGCACACCTGATATTGTCAGCCTCACCTCCTGGCCATCACACCCGATACTGTCAGCCCCACCTCCTGGCCAGTGCACACCCGATATTGTCAGCCCCACCTCCTGGCCATCACACCCGATATTGTCAGCCCCACCTCCTGGCCAGTGCACACCCGATATTGTCAGCCTCACCTCCTGGCCAGTACACACCTGATATTGTCAGCCTCACCTCCTGGCCAGTGCACACCTGATACTGTCAGCCCCACCTCCTGGCCAGTGCACACCAGATATTGTCAGCCCCACCTCCTGGCCAGTGCACACCTGATACTGGCAGCCCCACCTCCTGGCCAGTCACACCGGCTGGCCAGCTCAGACTGCTCATGCACACAACGACTGGGATATGTCGACGTTGGGACTTCGGGCATGGGAGATGCATGGAGCATGGAGATCTCAAAACTCACAGGACTGCTCCCAAGCTGAGATCTGGCGACGTATGCAGCAGATTTGTCAACGTTGGCATTCATGGCGAGAGTCACAGACAATATACTGCACACATTGTCCCAGGACGGCGGGAAGCATAATTAGCATCGTCAAGCAACCATATTGCGTTTCTTGGAAGACGGAAGATTGCTCCTGTTCGCCCGCGACGGAATATTGCTCATGTACGCCTTTGTCAAAGACCGAAGATAGCTCCTGTTCGATCGTGACCAGGTTTCCTGGAGGCCGGTAAAGAACATCCCTTTCTTGGCTGTTCAGCCGCTTTGTGTTAGGAAGGTACTCCCGTCCTGTGTTGTGAATTAACGCTGTAACAGTTAAATTTCCCCAAACTGTGTTTGATGCCGTTCCACTACTAGGTCTCGAAAACTTTGGAATTTTGGGATCATCTTGCTTGTATTTCAGAGGCGACAAGTACGCACCAACGATTATAAGGGACAACATATCCTTTTTGGGATTTCAGGAGAATGGAATAATCGTATTAGTGGTAAAGTGATTTCGTAGCAGATACAACCGACTTAAGTGCGCTAGTGTGATCGCCAAAAACGACGGCAATGCTGCCAGAACCACGGTACCGAACTCAGGTGCTACTCAGCATGGTTGAAGTTGGATACAAAGGTGATATATTAGTACAGCGAATGGCAACTCGTGGAACAGTTAGGGTCCCTGCATCTACAATTTCTGCAGTTAGAACCACACGTACAGGGCGGGGAGTCCGACTTCCGATAGTTAGCCACGTGTACAGTGTGGGGAGCTTGGCTTCTAACAGTGAACCACGTGCGTGCGGAGCAGACGTGCCATCAGCGATACGCCGACCACACTGCACTCATATCTTTCAGCAAGCACGTTTACATTTCCTGATTAGATATGTGCATGGGCGGTGGCGGTTTGCAATTGATAACACGTGCAGTATCCATGGACGTTGCAGACTCAATCGATAATACACTGCAGAGGTGAAAAAGTGTCCAGCCTGCCACCTACAGAATATCGAACACCACCAGGCTGTCACACGTTGATGGCTCACAGTAAGACCCGTACGCATGTGTGCGAGCGCGAAATATCGACGATGATACTGAAATCGAACAAAGAAGAATGCTTTAGTCTATATATGATCTTCAATTTGGCATCCAATCACTTCTATCTCAACATTCAGCACTATGTGTAACTACAGGCTAACGTGAGACTCTCGCTGCTCGGTGCACTGATACAGGCTGAAGAAGACACTGATTTGGTGATCAGCAGTGATATAAACTGTAGCGAAATATAGAAGTGAAGTGAGCATATCTGCACTTTTTTGTTCTATGTTCATGGCGCACTCACTTCCGAAGAATAAGATGAACTACAAACAGGCCACACGGGTGTAGCTTTGTATGATCTTGGGATGGCACTTGCCCCTTCCCCCCCTCCCCACCCAATGTTGGTTGTGCTCCAACCGAATAATTTCAACTTTTAACATGGGACCCTATGCAGCATTCCCCTAATCTATTTGGGCGTGCCCATTAAAAAAGCTGATCATCATGCTAAAAAAATTAGATGAATACACTTTGCGGTTTCATCATTTGCACATGTTGCCTTGCTTTGTCTTCTGTACTGGACCATACATACAACACAAATTATAATTATTAATTAATATGTCAAATTACAACACACCCACCCTATCAGCTAATCATGCTTCTATTGGGTGTATCCATAAATATAATGGTATTTTTGTGGCTTAATGTGCTCACAATATGTTTTACACAAATTTTGCTTAGCAAAGCAAAACAACAGGTTAGGCTATATTTTATTGTGGAAACATGCTCCTTTTATTTCAGAGAAAAATATGATTTTTTTTCTCTGAAAAAAGGTAAGGCCAGGTTAGGTTTCTGAACATTTTTTTTTATTGAACACAAATTGTGCCTACATCGAAGAAACAATTTAAAAGGAGGTGGCGTAAACCAGGCCAGGTTATGTATTAAAAAATAGTAGTACATTATTTTGCTTTCCAACTAAAAATAAGCATTTCTGATGGGAATCAGTGGTCACATCGCCTTAATCATGCTGATAAACATGGTATTGAAACAAGTACGCTGTTTACGTGCAATTTTGACAAGTACTCGGTCCAGTCTCGTACTCAAATATACTAGTTCGTACTATCTAGAAAGCTACTATTTTCTGGCAGTAATTTGGCTGCATCTAAATTTGGTACCAGAGTAAGTAATGCAGCATTGGCGCCCATGGGACAATAGAGAACACCGTTCATGTCGAGTGCTCTCGCAGAATATCGACAGCGTTATGGTAATTAAGGAGGTTTTACCGAATCTGTTTAGCTTAAGCATTTTACCGAATTTTGCAGCGTTTTACCGAATCTGTTCTTGTTTGGGCTCCGATCCACCTGCAATGGTTTAGCATAAACCTGATAGGCTGTGCATAGAAAGCAAAGGTACAGCCAGGGAAGCCGCCCCTTAGGAACCAAAATACACGACATGAAACGATAAATTTTGAGATTTTACCACGCAAAGCCTAAAACTTTCGGTCCGCTTGGAGCGCCGAAGGATGTACCTATTCATTCCATTTTTTGGGTCACCCCTCTTTTTAAAAAATCCTGGCTCCACCGATGATAAAAATCGACTTCAAAGTGGCTCTTCCCCGCCCCATTCCCACAATCTTCTTTTTTATCACACAACTTTTTTTCAACTACAACTTGAATTTTGCTGCCAAAGGCATCCCTCTGGTACGTTAGTTAGTTAGTTAGTTAGTTATTTTGGCTTTAGGGCGCTTCCACCAGAGTTGATCAGTTGATGGAGTTATCATCACCTGCTATTTTGGTACAAATATTCCATAGAATGCACCCACACCGAGCTTTGCATTTTCTTTCAACACTAGAATAGGCTAGAAATGTCATGCTTGCAATTAAAATCAGCATGTGATTTAAGAATGTAAAATTATACCTGTATATATAATCTTCTAACAACCTTTTGCAGCAGCTAAGAGCAATCTCCTCTTTTAAAATATGTGAAATGCTAAAAATTACAAATTATTATAATGTATCCGATCAATGGTTTTCCTATACCATGGGCAGCAATAACGTGCATGCTTGCTGCAATGGGTGGAGAAGTTAAAAAATGATTGGTGAAACCCAATTCATGGACACAATAAGTGCTGCAAATTTTGTTGATGGGACTCATCCCATAGGATCTTATCATAAGACAGCCAGGAGTTGGTTGGGCCAAGGCAAAGATGGTGGGTCCCGGCTTCACGAAAATCGTAGGAAGCTCCACCCCTGCTCACCACTTCGCCTGCAGGTGCAACAATTAACTACATTAACGTGCATTTGAAACACTATTAGTATTACTAAAGTAAGAAAGCTTATTTATGAACCAGCTTACGTTATGTGATATTATGGTAATTACGAACTCATACAGACACCAACAGAACCTGGAGGTAGGTCATCAACATTTGTCCCAAAATTTAAAGATTTCAGTGGCAAATGGGACACAGCTTGGAATAATTTCCCACTCCTTTCTCCCAATATTGTTGGAAGTCCTACACTCCGCTATTTTCCTATCATCTTTCTAATTTGTGCATTTCGTTAGTTTTCCACCCCAACTTTTTCAAGCATAGCTTTACACTTTGACATCGAAGCCAAAAGAATGCTTGAGCTGTCTCCCATCCGTCGTATAATTTCCACAAATTCCACGAGTCACAAATTGACAATTTCAACCCAGAAATAGCCTTCCCTACGGCCGTACAAATGTTTCCTTACCTCAGTTATGCCCAGCCAGACCAGTATATTTTTGGTGAATCACTCTTGTAGCCTGTGAATGTTGATTGGGAACAAAAACTTAGCATGCGCCACATGTGAAGATAGCTTCCAGCTATTTACATCCAAATACAATTATTTCCAGCTGATATATTAGCACAGTTCTGTGAAATATCACTTTTAGTTAGAGAGTATGGCCGCGCTTAGCGCTATCAGTGCGCATGTTTGCATCAAGACAAGGCCGAGTGGAATGACGATCTCATGCACTCAGTATCCCTTTCTAAATGATACTAGCATCGCCTCATCTCGGTTCGGTACGGTACCGAACCGATAATTGCATCATAAACAGCGTAATGCTGTTCTCCAGATCCAATGACCCCTTGAAAATGAAATTTACCAATACAGATTGAATTCCCTTGTATGTACTATAGCACCAATATCAAGGACAGAGTGTCGTAGGTAATATTTTGCATTAGTTTCAAGTAATTTATAACACTTTTGGTCAATGCGACAAGTCCTGCTCATGACAAAACACGGGCCCTGACCCAAATAAATCAAACCTATGGAAGTGACCAGATGAAATTATTAAAATAACAAAGGCTCATATTGGAAGAACCGAAACATTTTTTTCATGGTAAGGATTCCAGAAGTCTGGAGTGTGGCAAAATGGCTGACATGATATGTTAGACTTAAAAATATTGTGCATAAAATACTGCACCAGACAGCTTTATTTGGCTGGGTAATTGACCCCACCCCCCACCACTCCAGAGAAGAAAATCAGCACCAAAAATTGCACAAGGTGTCATAGTATTTTTTGCTTGCACATGAACAAAACACCCTCAAGATTGCCATATTTTGCGGACATGATGTTGGTTAGTAGAAATACATTCAGTCTGACCTGCACTTCCTGCAGCAATGAGCCATGATTGCCACTGGCCTCCTTATCCAAAGGCAGTGTTTTTCAGCCGGATAGGTAAACCTTCATGCTTTGCCGTCATATGCCTTTTCAACGATCTTGACTCGCTATTAAATTTGCAGCCAGGATAGCCACAATGCACTTTTTCTCGTGATGGTGGTGTCATATTAGCACTCACACCATGGGCATGTATTGCACTAAGGTTTTTCCATGTGTCACTTCAGTTAGGTATGACCAGGGTTGGATTTATGTATTGGAATTCTGGAATTGGAGAGGAAAATTATGTGGCATTACAGGTTGGTATCGAGCATAGGACTTTGAGGACTTTTCTTTTAATCTGAATCCTGGATTATAAGAGGAAAATTGTGTAGCATTCCAAGTTGGAGAATAATATGATTTGTTTCTGTCATCAAAAACTCTTTTAGTACTTACCACGGTCATGTTCCGTGTTTCCATGTTCCCATAATCATGACCAAACAGCAAGGAGATGACAGTCATTGTCAAACTCAATTCGTCTTTTGGAAAAAAAGGAGTGGATAACTTCCCGGAGATAGTAATATTTTGGGCGGCCAACATCAAACACAAGGCCATGTTCCCAATACTTGTCCTGACTCTCAGAGACAAAACATCACTTACGCAAACATACACAAGTTCAGCTTCAGCAGCGCCTTACTACTCATTAGGTAGATACGTACACACCCAAACCAGCTTTGAACACAAACTGTGCCGGAAAACGGAACTGTTGCGTCGGGTTCAATCTCTGGACGGGGACGGGACAGTTCGTAGGTGACAGGGCTTACCACGGCAATGTTAAAACCTATGGACTTTACCACGAGTGGTAGCGTTTTTTTAGCCTCTCCCCCTGTACCCTCGACCATAGTTACTAAACTGTTTCTGCACGCTTCTGATACATGTACTGAAACAAGATGAGTACGTATATGTCTGGATGGTTAGGAAAAACAAATTGACTGGGTATGTTAAGAAGCAAAACGGTCTGATGATAAATATAATCCATACTCAATGATAATACGGTACCGTGAGTTGTCACCATATCTGGATATATTTTTCAAATATCTGTCACCCACGCTCGTGGCCGAGTGGCAGGATTTTTTTCCACCTATGGTACACTGTGTGGGGAATAGCCAAAATCGAACGTGCCACTCACCTCACAACACTACTGACGCTCAAAACTGTATAGCATGCCAGCACTACAAATTCCTGCAATTGTGACTTTTGAAGCTTACTACAAGCATAGCTATGCCGTTAATAGTGGTACATACCAACGGAACAGTGGTCTTTAGAACAGTTGGAGGAGTAAGACGATTTGTGCGTCCGTGTTGTAGAATGAAGAAGCTCAACACTGTTGAAGAATGGAGCTCAAAACTATGCACGTCTGGTTCGCTTTCTATAGAAGGACTGTGTCAGTTGCTATGCTTTCTCATTTCTTGCCGGTGTTGTTGGTTGAGCTTGACCAGCTGGCCACAAAATGGTGATGTCGACTTTTCATGTCGTGTAAACGGCTGTTAATATCGGCTAGAAGTTTGTAATGTAGCTGACAAGATGACTGCATCCTAGTCACAGGAAGAGTACGTGAAGGGAGGCTATGCAATTACATCTGCTAGTTTGGTTATGTTTGGACCATTTTTCCATTTCGTGTTGCTTTGGATGTAATGAAATTGCAAACATTGCAGGCAGACGGTCGTCGAAAAGAAAACGAAAGAAAACGAGCACTCGGGGGGCGTCATCCGGCGCCTTCAGACTTATTAGTTCAACTCCGCCGGATCCGAAGCCTTCGCACCCACGTATTCACCCAGTTGTGGGGAGGGGGACTGCCAGGTTTTGGATGCTTCGTATATTCTGGGAGCCCGAGTCTCTCCATGAGGGACTCTCCTTCAGTTGCATATTGACTCACAAGCAATTCGACATAATTTTATGTTTCTCACTGCCATTGGTGGTGACTCCATCATAGAGGATGTTAGGAGCACGGTCCTGCGGGATATATGGAGCTTAACTAGGTGGTGACTCCATCATGGAGGATGTTAGGAGCACGGTCCTGCGGGATATATGGAGCTTAACTAGGTGGTGACTCCATCATGGAGGATGTTAGGAGCACGGTCCTGCGGGATATATGGAGCTTAACTAGGTGGCGACTCCATGATGGAGGATGTTGGGACACGCCCAGGAATGAGCTTAACAGGTCCCCATCATGGAGGATGTTGGGAGCACGGTCCTGCAGGATATGTTAAGCTTAACTACAGGCTTGCATGAAAAAGAACGATCCTCAGTTACGTTCGTTCTGCACAAACTTTTAACTAATGGAGGTACTGTTGCCTGTGACCCACGATAGAGGAACGCTGCTGAGATCTACCCATGCATGTCACGCAATCACAAAACGACAACTTGATGGAGCTTCATCATAAAATGACAACTGGGTAGAGCTTCATAACTATTTGGTACCTATTAGTTCCGATCAGCCGTGAACGCTACTTAAGCAGTATCCGCCCTTCACATCTGATCGTCGAATGCGACACGACTTCGCAGCATATCCCATCCCTCCTGCCCGCCCGACCTATGCCCCGACACTGGTGTTGCTCACCAGCCGCCCGTGTGCACCCTCCCTTCCTGCTCATGTGATCTATGAGCCGACACTGGCGTTGCTCACCAGCAGTGCGCATCCCACAGGTCACCCGGGGAATCCTGGCGAGCTCGAGAGCCACAGCGCCGTGACGTCATCCTACAGGCGTCGCCACCGGTGTGGATTCTCGCGCACCAGTCGAGTGGGCCAGTCTGCAGTAGCGCGTAGTTCGAGCCCGGCGGGTGGTGTGGGCGGCGGTGGCGCTGCGGCATGGCGTGAGGCGTGAGGTGACAGTGACACGGCGTGTGGCGTGAGGCGTGAGGTGACACTGCGTGTGGCGTGAGGTGACACGGCGTGACCGCCAGTGGCGCACGGCGTCAGCCATGGTGCGTCGTGTGCTGGTGATCCACGACTGCGACAACCCGGCGTTCACCGACGACGACGGCATCACGCTGCGTGGACTTCACAAGCTCAGCTCGACCGTGCCGCCGGAGAGGGAGGTGGCCGTCCGGGCCCCTCTGACAGTGGCGCCGGAGAGGGAGCTGGGCGTGCGGGCCTCTGTGACCGTGGCCGGCGCGCCGCCCACCGAGCCGCACCTCTGCGCTGCTGGTGGGCACCTCTGCGCTGCTGGTGCCGTCACACAGGAGCCGCACCTCTGCGCTGCTGGTGGGCACCTCTGCGCCGCCACACAGGAGACACGTTTCGGAGCCATCAGTGGTGTGTCGGAAGCCAAGCCCAAGCCGTCCTGGACCATTCCGGACGTGACTCTGAGCCGTGTCAAGGACAAAGCGATAGGGTTCGTTCGGCAAGGCTCGAGCAAGGTGAGTTGGTGGGGATGGATTATTGCAAGGTTGAAAGCAATTATCAGTCAATGATGAAACTTTTCCAAATTGAATGGGATGGGGGGGGGGGAGAAATTACGATTTTCCATCCCATTATGTTCAGTAAACGTTCATATTAAATAAATAATATATTTCAGTTCGGTCCCATCATAAATATCAGGAACAAAGGGTGGGGGAAAGTGACCACAAAAGTACGGAACGTTCCACCAATTTCTCAGTGTCTTTTATTCATGTTTCCTCCGAATGATGTGGGTGCTGGAATTGCGGAAGTCATACTATCACACATACGTGTAAAGCTCAAGTACACACGCACACATACACGTGTATTAGGTATGTTCGTTTTGCTAGAAGTGTGAATAGTTATAGCGTCAAGAGGTTTTCCCATTACTTGAGCTACATGGGGTCCATTGACACGAACATATTTTTAATGTTTTTCTAGGGATCGTGTTTGAAGCCCCAACATTTACGTTTTTACAGGTTAGGTTAATTCGTATCTTTAGAATTAATCAAGATAACTAGATCAATCGGCACTTTTTCTGAACCTTTTCGATCAGTGAAGTGGCCCTTAAAGATGATATTAAACAACTCCTAATTTTGACACGTGTGCCCATTTTGAACCCACGTATGCTGACCATTCTCAAACTATTGACATTGACTTACATTACAGCCCATTAATCAAGTACATACAGATGTTGACATGAAAATTAAATCGGACGTACATTGTACACAATGTACAGTTACGAAGTGTGATAATCAAATGGAAGTGAAGACAAAAGCATGATGTTGACTCGTTACTTGAAGTTCTGCTTCAGTCTCGGCCAAATAAGTGGATATGAACCATACTGTCAACTATATTTTCCATACCAGTTGGGTTTCGCACGTGTAATGTACATACCTGAAGCATATTTGCAGTAAATGTCACGTTTCTTGTTAATGGCTTATTACTAGTCTTGGGTGTCATAAACCATCGTATTACTGGCCTATACATTTTGTCATGTCGATAACAATAGTCGTGTCCTTCTTCCTTTGCAAACTCATGACAGACAATTTTGTGAAGAATTCGAAGTGATGTTTCCCCTCCAGCTACTGATCCCGCCAGCAATGGAGACAAAGCAAATGACTGCACGTAGTGGTAAACATTAGGAAATATAATTTGTGTCCCAAATGTTACAGTACAATCATCACGGCCACAAGGTTCACATTCATCGACTGGCATTCTCTTCACTGGCCGATCTTCCACAATCATTGGAGGAAGCAAGCTTCCGACCGCAATGCAGGTATTGCAACACTTGTTTTCATGAACACTAAAGCAACAGGCAAGAATGAAGCAGCATAAGCGACTGTATGGAACGTTTTATGCTCCTAGGACGTGACCCATATCAAGACTTTGACACGATCGTACCGAGAAAAAGCTCTATATGTTGTGGAATGAATAGCAGATAAAGGAATGAAAAACTCGTATGCTGTAGAGCTACGGCATTAGAATTTGTCATCGATCAAGATAGGGGACGAGTGGTCTAGGGGTAAGATGCTCGTCTCACAATCGAAAGGTTGTGGGTTCGAGTCTCACCTGTCGCTACTCTTCGCCCGCGACCAATCGGCGTGAGAGATTGGCGACACTACATGACTCAACGGTCGACGTGTCGTAAAACCAATAACCAACCAATCATCGATCAAGATGAGAGAGCAAAGTTAGCTCTAACTTTGCTCTCTCATCTTGATCGACACATAGCACTATGTATCTACTACATATTTACGTCCATAACTGGTCACACTATACATACAATGCGTCAAATGACAATCCGGACTGAAAATCGTGCTCCAGTTGCAGTACCTATGCAAATTTGTCACATGAGCATCGGGTTCATATTGAACTACTTTCGCCACCGTACACAATTCCCTAACACCAAATGACCGTATGGTTCACATAATATTAACTTTGCATGCACGCTTCTTTATGAACTTTATGATAGGCAGGTGCCTCCACCCCTGAACAACGAAGGTGCCATTTGAACTAGTCAGACGTCACGTGAACTAGACACGCGTCCATGTAAACTAGGAAGGCACCTCTCTAGACAATGAAGTCGCCCTCTGGGGTAGACAGGCGCTCCTCTAAACAACGAAGGCGCCCCTCTTAACTAGATTGACGCCCCTCAAGACTAGAGGCCGGCGCCCTTCTAAGCAAGGAAGGCGCCCTTCTGGATAACGAAGGCGTCCATCTGGATAAGAAAATATAAAGCACTCAAGACTATCTAGGCGACGCCCTAGGCAACCAAGGCGCACCCCCTCCCCCGGATAAACTGAGACACACGTCTGGACAATGCAGATATGCCCATCTGGACTAGACAGGTGTACTGAGGGTGTCCCTCTCGATCACGAAGGCGAACGATTCAGCGAAATGATCTGCATTGTGTGAAATCAGGTACTCTGGCGAATACACTGTATATCTGCACGAAACTCTTTTAACCCACTTATTCTCCTCAACGCTTCTAATAATGTGAACACACCTAAGGTACATTATAGACACACACACACACACACACATATATATATATACAGGACAGAGACGTTCCAGGCTAGCCCCGCAGTGGTGCGGTATCGGGCGGTGACGCTCCCAGCTGGCCGCAGGACCTATCCCACGCGTCAAGGTCGCCCTGGTCCCCAAGGGCAGCAGGCAGACATTCGGCAGGTAGCCACCACTGCCACCATTGCGCGGCTGCCTGTGCCGACAGGCTGGCGCTGCCAATCTCCTCTCGGAGTGTATGTGTGGCCGAGGTGGACCGACACCACCCAGTGCGGTCTTGGTTTGGTCTTCGTCGTGGTATTGGTCTTGCGCTCGGCGACATGTGAAATCTAGCCGGCCATGTCGCAGCCATGATAGCTCAACACACCACAGCTGCGGCCCCTCCCCCACTGCGATAGTGCAACTGCCGCACTGCCGATGTGACCCCTCCCCCACTGCGATAGTGCAACCGCCGCACTGCCGATGTGACCCCTCCCCCACTGCGATAGTGCAACTGCCGCACTGCCGATGTGGCCCCTCCCCCACTGCGATAGTGCAACTGCCGCACTGCCGATGTGACCCCTCCCCCACTGCGATAGTGCAACTGCCGCACTGCCGATGTGACCCCTCCCCCACTGCGATAGTGCAACTGCCGCACTGCCGATGTGACCCCTCCCCCACTGCGATAGTGCAACTGCCGCACTGCCGATGTGGCCCCTCCCCCACTGCGATAGTGCAACTGCCGCACTGCCGATGTGACCCCTCCCCGCTGCCACAGCGCTGCTGCCGCACTGCCGATGTGGCCCCTCCCCGCTGCCACAGCGCTGCTGCCACACTGCCGATGTGGCCCCTCCCCGCTGCCACAGCGCTGCTGCCATACTGCCGATGTGGCCCCTCCCCGCTGCCACAGCGCTGCTGCCGCACTGCCGATGTGGCCCCTCCCCGCTGCCACAGCGCTGCTGCCACACTGCCGATGTGACCCCTCCCCGCTGCCACAGCGCTGCTGCCACACTGCCGATGTGGCCCCTCCCCGCTGCCACAGCGCTGCTGCCACACTGCCGATGTGGCCCCTCCCCGCTGCCACAGCGCCGCTGCCGCACTGCCGATGTGGCCCCTCCTCGCTGCCACAGCGCTGCTGCCATACTGCCGATGTGGCCCCTCCCCGCTGCCACAGCGCTGCTGCCGCACTGCCGATGTGGCCCCTCCCCGCTGCCACAGCGCTGCTGCCGCACTGCCGATGTGACCCCTCCCCGCTGCCACAGCGCTGCTGCCATACTGCCGATGTGGCCCCTCCCCGCTGCCACAGCGCTGCTGTTACACTGCCGATGTGGCCCCTCCCCCGCTGCCACAGCCCTGCTGCCACACTGCCGATGTGGCCCCTCCCCGCTGCCACAGCGCTGCTGCCACACTGCCGATGTGACCCCTCCCCGCTGCCACAGCGCTGCTGCCACACTGCCGATGTGGCCCCTCCCCGCTGCCACAGCGCTGCTGCCATACTGCCGATGTGGCCCCTCCCCGCTGCCACAGCGCTGCTGTTACACTGCCGATGTGGCCCCTCCCCCGCTGCCACAGCGCTGCTGCCGCACTGCCGATGTGGCCACAGCGCTGCTGCCACACTGCCGATGTGGCCCCTCCCCGCTGCCACAGCGCTGCTGCCACACTGCCGATGTGGCCCCTCCCCGCTGTCACTGCGCTGCTGCTACACTGCCGATGTGGCCCCTCCCCGCTGCCACAGCGCTGCTGTTACACTGCCGATGTGGCCCCTCCCCGCTGCCACAGCGCTGCTGCCACACTACCGCTGCGACACTGCGACGCTGTGTTGTGGAAACTCGGAGGCTCAAACCTTCGCCGTGTTCACGGTGACCAATTGTGACGGTGCGGTCAGTGGGCTTGATGGACGTGCAGTGAGGTATGGGGAGCTCATCCTGCCACGTATCTCAGCAAGCTAAAACCACTGCTTAGACTGCCGTGATGGAACTAGTTTTGCCACTTGGAGGTGGACACTGGGTAACACTTATTACGCTTAAGGTTTATCCGCGTTCCGTGAAGTGGAAACATATAGTTGCATATTATCTGGCTCATCCATAATAACACTGCTAAGTCAAACACTATCCAGAGGCGAGCTTAGCAACATTGGTTTGACTTCAGATAAAAAATAATTGAGAACCGTACAAGGATGGACAGTTTAATGGGTTTGGTAGGTGATTCTCTCAACGTAAAATGTGAACTGAGCAAAACGGTTCGGTACACTGAGCCTGTAAATTCTGTCTTTGAGGCATATAGATGCATACCGCATTTAGCACATCGGCTGTGACTTTCCTTTATTGTTCCACCCTGTTTTATCTTAAATTATTTTCTTGACCAGTTCGATCCATTTTATTCGGTTAAGATCAGTTCTAGCCACTGACACGTCTAAAACTACTTTCATCGGGTTTTCTCGAACCCAGAGTGCAGCAATTTTTAGACTGACAGCCTACCCAAGCTTGATTGATGATTACCATGTATTTTACGGTGCGCCTCCATGTCGCCGAGTCCATGGCCGTCGGCAGCGAACAGTCTGAGAATGTTGCTAAGCTCCCGCGCATGCAGCTCCCACAGTTGTGTGGTCCCTAGCTAAGTACAAGTCCACAGGCGAATGACACCACGTCACTGGCAAACCGGTCACGCTGGCTGCCTGTGCTGTTGCAGAGGTTCCATCGTCGGGTTGTGGACGGCACGAGACGTGTGAAGGTCGGAGGTCACGGCTTGTCGGCCGCAGCGGCTGACCCCGGCGCTGACCCCCGCTCTGACTCCGTGTTCCCGGACAATCGCATCAGTACATCGAAGGTCAGATTCGCGAACCTGAGCCGCTGATGTACATCGATGGGCGCTTATGAAGCCCACGTGTGTTCCTGGTGTGCTTGAGTTACTCCCGTGTGCATTGCGTATGCTCGTATTATACGTCATAAATTGTCATGTCATGCAAGTGTAACATTGGCATGTATGCACCATGGAACGTACTGGAATTGTACCACTGGTGTAGCATTGATTTGTACCAGGGAACGTACTGGAATTGTACCACTGGTGTAGCATTGATTTGTACCAGGGAACGTACTGGAATTGTATCACTGGTGAGCATTGGCCTGTAGTATGGAACGTACTGAAATTGTATCACTGGTGTAGCATTGATTTGTACCATGGAACGTACTGGAATTGTACCACTGGTGTAGCATCGATTTGTACCAGGGAACGTACTGGAATTGCACCACTGGTGAGCGTTGGCCTGTAGTATGGAACGTACTGGAATTGTATCACTGGTGTAGCATTGGCCTGCACCATGGAACGTACTGGAATTGTACACTCGCTTTCGGTGGGATGTTCGGGGGTACGCTAAGCATGGCTGCCTCACTAGGAACGTAGGCTGTGACGCTGCACACCAAAAATTACTGGTAGGCTGCGCCGTTTCACAGTTATGAGTTGCGTGACAGTCTACCAGCTTCGCCACCGGCCAGCGTCCGAGCCATAGGATTCGCGTGTGTGGTGGTCACGCGACCATTTGCCCTGCAGCCATGCAGTGGTAAACACGGGTCTTCCCTGTTCCCGCCTTGCATTTCTCTGTCGGCGAAACAACATTGGCAGTTAAACGAGCAGGTTACTGGACTTCTGTCGATAAGCAACAATCGAAGCTGCGGATTTCGACTCCAGCAACACAGAATGAGCAGGAAAGGTTGGAAAAAGCTCAGTTGCAAAGATGTAGCGAAAGGAGATGGTAGGTTTCTGCTGTCAATGAAGTATTCTCTGGCCCCAAAATAATAATAGAATGTCCAACATTTATACGTTTTAGAAATGTAGTTCGAACTCTTGCTGGGGTGGCTTTATGAACCAGGATCCAATTGCTAAGAAGAGCTGGTTTCTTGAACCCTGGCCATGATTCCATGAATTACAGCTTTACAGTTTAAATTTGGCAAAGCGCTTCACGTGCCGTCAATACACCAACACTGCGACCCCGGCAGCTCGCTCTCGACCTTATCGTGCCAATTGCCAACTGACCCTCCCAGCCGGGGATTAAAAGCGAGCGCGCGAAGCGACCCGAACCCAGCATTGCCATGAAAGCGGCGACGGGTGCACGACAGCGCTCTAGCCAAATAAGCTACCGAGGCGGCAAGTCACAGCGAGGCACTTGCTTGCTTAATTAAGATTCATTGACAGGTCAATTAGTTACTTAATTAAATTGCATCTACTTCATTGAGATTCACATGTTTTAGGGCGCGCGGAATGTATTCCATGATATCATATTATTTATTGCATATGTTGTGCACTGTACTGCAAGCGACATATTCAGAAGTCCGTGGGGATAAAGTATTTCTTCACGCTGATACCATCCAACTATTTTACCATACAAAAATTGTACTTTATATGAAGCAATATGAAGTAAAATCCTTGTTGTAAAAGTTTCTAAAATTGTAAAATCTCTCTCTCTCTCTCTCTCTCTCTCTCTCTCTCTCTCTCTCTCTCTCTCTCTCTCTCTCTCTCTCTCTCTCTCTCTCTCTCTCTCTCTCTCTCTCTCTCTCTATATATATATATATATATATATATATATATATATATATATATATATATATATATATATATATATATATATATATATATATATATATATATATATATATATATATATATATATATATATATATATATATATATATATATATATATATATATATATATATATATATATATATATATATATATATATATATATATATATATATATATATATATATATATATATATATATATATATATATATATATATATATATATATATATATATATATATATATATATATATATATATATATATATATATATATATATATATATATATATATATATATATATATATATATATATATATATATATATATATATATATATATATATATATATATATATATATATATATATATATATATATATATATATATATATATATATATATATATATATATATATATATATATATATATATATATATATATATATATATATATATATATATATATATATATATATATATATATATATATATATATATATATATATATATATATATATATATATATATATATATATATATATATATATATATATATATATATATATATATATATATATATATATATATATATATATATATATATATATATATATATATATATATATATATATATATATATATATATATATATATATATATATATATATATATATATATATATATATATATATATATATATATATATATATATATATATATATATATATATATATATATATATATATATATATATATATATATATATATATATATATATATATCTCTCTCTCTCTCTCTCTCTCTCTCTCTCTCTCTCTCTCTCTCTCTCTCTCTCTCTCTCTCTCTCTAACATGCTCGGTAACGTGCTCGGTAACGTGCTCCGTTTGTGCTTCGTTGTCTTGAGTTCAGTCTCGGGGAGGTAGGGTATTTTTTGTTTGTTTGATTTTAATAATGCCATTCAGTGAATGCACCACACTCAATATCACATCAACTCTTTATGCTTGAAGGAGAGTGGCTGCATGAACAGTGAAGGCAATGCCCCGTATGATATACAGTTATGTAAGAAGATTCGATTGCATTGCGCTTTTAGCACTTGCCCTTGCGCGTCCAGTAGGGCACTGGAGGACATGGGCGTATCCACCACTGGGGAAAGTGGGGAAACCTTCCCCAGTAAAACCCAGGAGCCACAAATTTACTGGGGAATTTCCCCAGTAAATTTGTGGATTGGACATGGCTCCTCCTCCAGTGGAGGAGCCATGTACGATTGGAGCCATGTACGATTTATTGCGAGATTTACACGATTTATTCCTCCATCATATATACGGCAGAGGTTCATCTGAGCTATCTGGCCCGACCCGACTGTGACGCGTTTGACACCTCAATAGCTTTTATTTTGTAGTGTTTCAATTACTAATTGTTTCACTCATAATTAGACATGACCTTTTACCTATGATTAATTCCTAGTGTACATCAAAGCATTGCTTTGAAGTGTGCACATTTTGTTGCTCAGAGTTTATATAATGAGCCCCAGCCGGCAGTGGTACAGCCGGCCCCGGCTGAGTGGCGTGTGTGTGCGAGTTGTGGGCCGACTACATGTTGTGACGTCATGCCACGTGACCTACAGCGGTGCAGCCGTCCCTGGCTGAGTGGCGTGTGTGTGCGAGTTGTGGGCCGACTACGTGTTGTGACGTCATGCCACGTGACCTACAGCGTTGCAGCCGGCCCCGGCTGAGTGGCGTGTGTGTGCGAGTTGTGGGCTGACTGCGTGTTGTGACGTCATGCCACGTGACCTACGCGCCCCGAGGCTAGGCACCCGCTGGGCCAGTCAGTGCGATGGGAAAGCTTTCCCCGCGGTGTCCGCCCTTCCCGTCAGGGTGAGAGGTAGTCGACGTCATATGTCATCAGCTGCTCGGTGAGTCGTAAAGCCACAAACAGCAACCGATGGAAAGCGCCGCGCTCGGTGGTGCTGTAAGGCGTAAGCTGAGGGGCACGACGTGGAGCAAAAGGGCCGGGCACAGCGCTGTACCGCTGTTACTTTGATACTTCGGTATAGTGCATGTGAGTTTCAGGCACGTGCACCACATTCGGCAAACGACCCAGATTTTGACCAGATTACAGTCAATCTCGGCTGATTGGGTTCTTTTGAATGGATTAACAATCGGCCTCCTCAGCCATGTCTGGTGCGTGCATCGATATTTTGAAGGCATTGTGCTGAATTGTGATCCATTTTACTTATGTAAGAGTAATGAATGGCTGTATTTCCTCGGAACTTGAATGGTGACACGGTGAATGTATTCGCGGGCTTCCAGAGAGCGCAGCTTCGGCTGGCCCACACGTTGTCTGTCGTGATATGGTGCTGGATCCTGTGCCTGAAGCAGGAGAAAGCCCATCTCGCCTGTTGCCCTTGCCTTCATTCATGGCCTCAAATAGCGTTTTTCTCTGGTACATACAAACTTATCAACCACATTACGCATAACATGGCGTTCATTCTAGCTTCAATCTGCTTGTGACCTGGTCACCTGACATTAGGTCACTTTTGTCTAGTTCTCTATTTTGCTTTGATTATTTGTATATGCACTCATATAACTTTTGAGCATATGCTGCAAGGTTGGTTCATGCCAATTGTTTCAATGCACATCTATGGATCTCATTGAGATGAGGTCAGCACCTGTATTTCACTTGCCCTGGCTTCGTGTTGTGCACATGCCTTCCTTTTTTTTGCTCACGATGCGTGCTCAGCATATCGTGTACTGTCGGAAGGTTGCCTATCGAAACCCCACCTAGCGGGAGGTCACCTAAATGTCAAAGCAATATCTTAACCTGCTTGGGAGTTACCTCTGAAAACCTCGGGACGGGTTCAAGCTCGTACTTCCGCGTTGCGAGACTATCCTGTTTGATATCAAGGTTCAATGGAAATTCCGCTGATTGTTTTAATAGTTCGCAAAATGTTTTGCTGAGGATTATCAGACAACAGACAGGGGACTCGAACCCTCCCCACCCCGAACAAACCAAAAGTACACTAGATCAAGGAACAAATTTGTTGATCTATATCACGCCAAACCATACAGCTTCGTAGCTGTTCGCTCACCGGAGGTGGCCGCGATAGAATGAGACATTTTGGGGTCGACCACTTAAGCTGGTTGAGTGCCTGGTGATTAGCGAAAGTTCGTTAGCTGTTACCTGCTTGAGATGTCTTCAAGGGATGCAGTAACTATATTTTGGTGTTACCCTGTCCGGTTTAATTAAATGAAAATGGCAGTCTCATTGACAATCAAGCATATTGAATAAACATTTTACACAGTTCGGACGTCGCTTAACCTAAATTAGCAACAATAGTGGTCGTGAAATTGAGCCTTGAGAAACGCCAACAGTGATAAATATAAATTGTGAAGAAACTTCCCCGACTTCCGTGTACTGACGTCTATAAGATGAGGAAGACTGAAACAGTGTAGACATTGCAATGAAGCAAGGTTCATTCGCCTGTTGAAAACCATGATAACTCTGGTTCTGAAAGTAAGAGTTTATGGTTGACATTTCGCTCTTCCCAAATATGTGACTTGGCATCAGTGTTATCAAAATGAATGGCGTTGATAGTAATAATGCGATGCAGATATTCCTTCTTGCCCTCCGCGAAGCTGTATTCTCTGCGCTAAAATAAGCTATGACGTGTTCAACATTCATCCTTCAAGACCTTCATCTTACATCCATAGACCGTGACCTTTGAGTTTGAACAACATTGTTTGGTCCTAATCCAGATGATCCTGGAAGATGTATTTTAAAAGGCTTGCAACTATGTCCGATGAAGCGACCTGTTCAATGCACCTCACATCGCCGTAGCCCTTGTGTAGGTGTTGTGGAGGCCTTGTGGAGGTGTTGTGGAGGCCTTGTGGAGGCCTTGTAGAGGTCTTGTGTATCCTCGCATCGCTGCAGGCCTTGTGGAGGCGCGAGCCATGCCACGATTTCAGAGTGAAAACTATCACCATCCAACAGGATCTAGCGCATCGCATCGACCAACGTCAACACTTGAACCAGACCGAGCTATCTGTATGTCATCTACATCATCACTGAGCTAAGAGGCGAGGAGTCGACCATATCGCCAGCTTCACCATCTGCCGCCACACATGGGTCACCGCAAGCGTCGATACCGCAATCAGTTGGTGTGTTGGCCACCGTCTGGTGTCTGGGTAGGCGGCGCCCGACCCGTGGTGACCTTCACCATCAGGGACGTGTGCTGTTCACTCTCGTCACCGTCCGCCCGACTGTGACAGGCGTCAGGCGGGTGGACCAGGCGCCCGACTGTGATAGGCGTCAGGCGGGTGGACCAGGCGCCCGACTGTGACAGGCGTCAGGCGGGCGGGCCAGGCGCCCGACTGTGACAAGCGTCAGGCGGGCGGGCCAGGCGCCCGACTGTGACAAGCGTCAGGCGGGTGGACCAGGCGCCCGACTGTGACAGGCGTCAGGCGGGTGGGCCAGGCGCCCGACTGTGACAGGCGTCAGGCGGGCGGGCCAGGCGCCCGACTGTGACAGGCGTCAGGCGGGCGGGCCAGGCGCCCGACTGTGACAAGCGTCAGGCGGGCGGGCCAGGCGCCCGACTGTGACAGGCGTCAGGCGGGCGGGCCAGGCGCCGACTGTGACAGGCGTCAGGCGGGCGGGCCAGGCGCCCGACTGTGACAGCGGGCGGGCCAGGCGCCCGACTGTGACAAGCGTCAGGCGGGCGGGCCAGGCGCCCGACTGTGACAAGCGTCAGGCGGGCGGGCCAGGCGCCCGACTGTGACAAGCGTCAGGCGGGCGGGCCAGGCGCCCGACTGTGACAAGCGTCAGGCGGGCGGGCCAGGCGCCCGACTGTGACAAGCGTCAGGCGGGCGGGCCAGGCGCCCGACTGTGACAAGCGTCAGGCGGGCGGGCCAGGCGCCCGACTGTGACAAGCGTCAGGCGGGCGGGCCAGGCGCCCGACTGTGACAAGCGTCAGGCGGGCGGGCCAGGCGCCCGACTGTGACAGGCGTCAGGCGGGCGGGTCAGGCGCCCGACTGTGACAAGCGTCAGGCGGGTGGGCCAGGCGCCCGACTGTGACAGGCGTCAGGCGGGCGGGCCAGGCGCCCGACTGTGACAGGCGTCAGGCGGGCGGGCCGGGCGCCCGACTGTGACAAGCGTCAGGCGGCTGGACCAGGCGCCCGACTGTGACAGGCGTCAGGCGGGTGGACCAGGCGCCCGACTGTGACAAGCGTCAGGCGGGGGCCAGGCGCCCGACTGTGACAAGCGTCAGGCGGGCGGGCCAGGCGCCCGACTGTGACAAGCGTCAGGCGGGCCAGGCGCCCGACTGTGACAGGCGTCAGGCGGGCGGGCCAGGCGCCCGACTGTGACAAGCGTCAGGCGGGCGGGCCAGGCGCCCGACTGTGACAGGCGTCAGGCGGGTGGACCAGGCGCCCGACTGTGACAAGCGTCAGGCGGGCCCAGGCGCCCGACTGTGACAGGCGTCAGGCGGGTGGACCAGGCGCCCGACTGTGACAAGCGTCAGGCGGGCGGGTCAGGCGCCCGGCTGTGACAGGCGTCAGGCGGGCGGGCCAGGCGCCCGACTGTGACAAGGCGTCAGGCGGGCGGGCCAGGCGCCCGACTGTGACAGGCGTCAGGCGGGCGGGCCAGGCGCCCGACTGTGACAAGCGTCAGGCGGGGCCAGGCGCCCGACTGTGACAGGCGTCAGGCGGGCGGGCCAGGCGCCCGACTGTGACAAGCGTCAGGCGGGCCAGGCGCCCGACTGTGACAGGCGTCAGGCGGGCGGGCCAGGCGCCCGACTGTGACAGGCGTCAGGCGGGCGGGCCAGGTGCCCGACTGTGACAGGCGTCAGGCGGGCGGGCCAGGCGCCCGACTGTGACAGGCGTCAGGCGGGTGGACCAGGCGCCCGACTGTGACAGGCGTCAGGCGGGCGGGCCAGGCGCCCGACTGTGACAAGCGTCAGGCGGGCGGGCCAGGCGCCCGACTGTGACAAGCGTCAGGTGGGCCAGGCGCCCGACTGTGACAGGCGTCAGGCGGGCGGGCCAGGCGCCAGACTGTGACAAGCGTCAGGCGGGCGGGCCAGGCGCCCGACTGTGACAAGCGTCAGGCGGGTGGACCAGGCGCCCGACTGTGACAGGCGTCAGGCGGGTGGACCAGGCGCCCGACTGTGACAAGCGTCAGGCGGGCGGGCCAGGCGCCCGACTGTGACAAGCGTCAGGCGGGCGGGTCAGGCGCCCGACTGTGACAAGCGTCAGGCGGACGGGCCAGGCGCCCGACTGTGACAAGCGTCAGGCGGGCGGGCCAGGCGCCAGACTGTGACAAGCGTCAGGCGGGTGGACCAGGCGCCCGACTGTGACAAGCGTCAGGCGGACGGGCCAGGCGCCCGACTGTGACAGGCGTCAGGCGGGCGGGCCAGGCGCCCGACTGTGACAAGCGTCAGGCGGGCGGGCCAGGCGCCCGACTGTGACAGGCGTCAGGCGGGCGGGCCAAGCGCCCGACTGTGACAAGCATCAGGCGGGCGGGCCAGGCGCCCGACTGTAACAAGCGTCAGGCGGACGGGTCAGGCGCCCGACTGTGACAAGCGTCAGGCGGGCCAGGCGCCCGACTGTGACAGGCGTCAGGCGGGCGGACCAGGCGCCCGACTATGACAGGCGTCAGGCGGGTGGACCAGGCGCCCGACTGTGACAAGCGTCAGGCGGGCGGGCCAGGCGCCCGACTGTGACAAACGTCAGGCGGGTGGACCAGGCGCCCGACTGTGACAGGCGTCAGGCGGGCGGGCCAGGCGCCCGACTGTGACAAGCATCAGGCGGGCGGGCCAGGCGCCCGACTTTAACAAGCGTCAGGCGGACGGGTCAGGCGCCCGACTGTGACAAGCGTCAGGCGGGCCAGGCGCCCGACTGTGACAGGCGTCAGGCGGGCGGACCAGGCGCCCGACTATGACAGGTGTCAGGCGGGTGGACCAGGCGCCCGACTGTGACAAGCGTCAGGCGGGCGGGCCAGGCGCCCGACTGTGACAAACGTCAGGCGGGTGGACCAGGCGCCCGACTGTGACAGGCGTCAGGCGGGCGGGCCAGGCGCCCGACTGTGACAGGCGTCAGGCGGGCGGGCCAGGCGCCCGACTGTGACAAGCGTTAGGCGGGCGGGCCAGGCGCATTGTGCAAAGCGCCTGGCTTGGTATATCCTGTGCCAAGCGGCGTGGCTGCTGTATCTGTACCGCATTGGACGCGGTGGCGCGATGGCTTTTCCTGGTAATGACCGAGCTGTACCTACTGACCTGCCAGGACCTGCCTGAGCTGGCCGGGCCGCACTGGTGGCCAGTTATGGTGTGTGGCGGAGTGTGGTTACTTCAGCCAGAGGGCTCCTGCTGAGCTGGCCGGACCGCACTGGTCATCAGCTATGGTGTGTTGTGCTCGGCCGCACGTAAGAGGACTCCGCATCGGGCAGTTCTGCGACAAACCAAACCTCGCTGCTGTCCGTGACGTGTTTGTGCAGCGTCCTGTCCAACTTTAATGGGGCCCGTCTTCGGCTAACTAGGCAGGCCATACACGTGTGTTGTGTTTCACGTTTCGAGTTACGACACCTGCGTCCCTACACAGGCCGTGTGCGCTGTGTGCTGTGCTGTGCTGTGCTGTGATGTGCTGTGCTGTGCTGTGCTGTGCTGTGCTGTGATGTGATGTGCTGTGCTGTGCTGTGCTGTGCTGTGCTGTGCTGTGCTGTGCTGTGCTGTGCTGTGCTGTGCTGTGCTGTGCTGTGATGTGCTGTGCTGTGCTGTGATGTGATGTGATGTGCTGTGCTGTGCTGTGCTGTGCTGTGATGTGATGTGCTGTGCTGTGCTGTGCTGTGCTGTGCTGTGATGTGCTGTGCTGTGCTGTGCTGTGCTGTGTTGTGCTGTACTGTACTGTGCTGTACAGGTGACGCTATCGTGTCCGGTGTGGTCGGATTTCAGTCTTTGACTTTTGTTGACAAGTGGTGCAGGTTTTATGGCTCATCTGACCTCTATCAGAGGGATGACTTGCACTTCTCTGAGAAGGGGGTGCAAGTGTTAGGCAAAGTATACGAACATGTCCTTCAGGGAAACTAGATAATGGGGTGGGGAGGGAAGAATTGGCATTGCCATCTCAGGGATATGTCAATAGTGACAGCATAGGCAATAGAACCTCACAGTCAGCAAATAGGGGTAGCAGTAGATCAAGGGGGCAGAGTGGTAGCTCATCCAGAGATGATAGAGCTACTCAACATAAAAAGCCAAAGAGGGTCATGGAACTTTTGTTAAGTGTATGATGCTTTATGCTCAGAGCATTCGATCCAAATTTGATGAGTTCAAGTGTTATGTTGCTGAGGAGAAACCAGATTTTGTTTGCATTACTGAGGCATGGGTCAGTGAGGGATATTTTGGGGATAACTTGCAGGACTATGAGATCCAGGGATACAATATGTTTTCATGCAATAGGGATCCAGCAGTGAAAGGGGGTGGTGTAATGCTCTATGTGAATAGCTTATACAGTTCTCAAAAAGTAGTAGATGGGGTGAAAAATGTGGCTGTGGAGTCCATTTGGCTTGATGTTGCTGTTGGAAAAGGCAACAACAATAAACTGAGGATAGGAGCTTTGTATCGATCAGGAACCTTGCCACATTCTCAGCAACTGGAGCTTGATAAGGTGATTTGTGAGGAAATCAGTAGAAACTTTCAGAGGAAATGTCTTATTCTTGGTGACTTTAATCTAAAAGGATATGAAAATGTTGGTCTTGGCTCCCCATCATTTAAACTGTTTAGGAAATGCCTTGAAGAGGACTTGTTCTTACACCAGTTTGTAATGGAACCAACCAGGCAGGGCTCATTCTTGGACCTTGTCTTCTCAGATTTAAGTGATTTAGTTCAAGACTTGACTGTAGGAGAAACTCTGGGAAGAAGTGACCATAACATAGTGAGATTCAAGGCACAGGTATCAGGGACAATCAAGGATAATTTGGCAAAGATTCCAAATTTTAACAGGGCAGACTTTGCCTGCATGAGAGAGGCTTTAAGTGCCATAAAATGGGAAGAAGAATTCTTTGATTTAAATGCCTGTGAAATGTGGGAAAAGTTCAAATCCTACTTGAGGGAAATTCAGATCAGACATGTCCCCCAAAAGCAAAGGCGCAAAAGAAGGGTAGGAAAGCCAGCATGGCTTACACCAGATGTGATGAAAGCAATTAAGGCTAAGAAAGGTGCATTTAGAGTATTTAAGGAGGCTTCAAATATCGTAAATCTAAGGTCGTATCAAAAATCTAGAGACGCTGTGAAGCAGAAAATCAGAGCAGCAAAGCGAGCAAAAGAATTGGATTTGGCTAGGAACTGTAATGGGGACAGTAAAAAGTTCTTTAGTTTCTACAAGCTAAGTAAAGTTTCAAGCACAATTGGTCCACTGGATGTAAATGGGACTATATTGAGTGAGGATAGTGAGATGGTTGAGGAGCTGAGCAAGCAGTTTCAATCAGTGTTTACAGTGGAGGATGTGACTAATCTGCGAACCGTGAACCACAGTTCAGTGACAGGTGATCAGATACACGATGTTGATTTCAGTGATAGGGATATTGTTTTCAATTATATCAGAAAAATAAAGACAAACAAGGCAGCAGGACCCGATGGAATTTATGCTAGGGTATTGCGGGAAGCTGAAAAGGAAGTGGCAATTCCACTTAGTATCATATTTTGTAGATCAGTTTCGCAAAATGAAATTCCAACAGATTGGAAAAGGGCAAATGTAGTTCCTATTTTCAAGAAAGGAGAAAGAGGGAAAGTTGAAAACTATAGGCCAGTAAGCCTCACATCCCTAGTCTGCAAGGTACTCGAATCAATTATCAAGGATAGAATAGTTAGTTTTCTGGAAGGAAACAGATTGATTCAAGATACTCAACATGGGTTTAGAAAAGGGCGATCGTGCCTCACAAATCTCTTGGACTTTTTGAATTTTGCTACAGAACAATTTGATCAGGGAAATCAGGTTGATGTAGCATATCTTGACTTTAGTAAGGCCTTTGACAAGGTACCCCATAAACGGTTAATGATGCAGCTTCAGGTCCATGGTATTGCAGGTAGCATCCTAAAATGGATAGAGTTGTGGCTTTCAGATAGACAGCAGAGAGTGATGCTAAATGGTACAAAGTCATCATGGCAAAATGTGCTTAGTGGAGTCCCCCAGGGGTCGGTACTGGGGCCACTATTGTTCATTATATATGTGAATAGCATTGAATGTGGCCTAAGCAGTAAGGTTTTGAAATTTGCGGATGATTTGAAGATCTTTAGGGCAATAACAGGGCAAAATGAGCATGTTTTGCTGCAGAAAGACTTAGACGAGCTAGTGAAGTGGTCCGAAAAATGGCAAATGAAGTTTAATTTTGATAAGTGCAAAGTCATGCATGTAGGTAGGCAGCATATGAAGGCTCCATACTTGATGGGTGGCCAAGCACTATCTGTGACTCAGCAGGAGAAGGACTTAGGTGTTATTTTGAACACAAAATTGGGGGCATCAGAACAGACCAAAGAAGCCAGGAAGAAGGCACTAAGAATGCTTGGGGCAATACAGAGGAATGTGTCATACAAAAGTGAGGAGGTCATCAGGAAGCTTTACTGTGCATATGTCAGGCCACATTTGGAATACTGTGTCCAAGCTTGGTCCCCTAGTTATGAGAAAGATTGTTGGCTTTTAGAGAGAGTACAAAAGAGGGCAACAAAAATGGTTAATGGAATAGGCAACCTGGAATATGAGGAAAGACTGAAGAAATTGAACATGTTTTCACTTAGATATAGAAGGCTGAGAGGAGATCTCATCGAGGTTTTTAAATTTGTTCATGGTCAGGAACAGGGATATCTCAGGGAAATGTTTGAATTTAACAGAAATGATGCAATTAGAGGTCATCAATTCAAAATTAAAGTTAATCACAGCAGGACAAGGTTAAGACAGTCTTTCTTCACCAACAGGGTAGTAGAACACTGGAACCAGCTGCCAGGAACCATTGTCAGTAGCAACACACTGAACATCTTTAAAAACGGCATAGACAATCATTATAAGAATAGGGGGATTGTTTTTCTGTATTCCAGGGAAGGTTGATCGACAGGGAGGAGTGGGAGTTGGGAGGTGTTCGTAATTGTTGACTGTGTTATGAAATAGCAAGTGAGTCTCTTATTAAGTCTAAATGCTTTATAACTTTATATAGGGTGTACCTAGCAGTGGATTCAGCACCTTCGTTAGTTAGTTAGTTATTTGGGCTTTAGGGCGCTTCGACCAATTTTGATCATTCGCGCCCAGATTCAGCACCTTCCTTCGGGATGTGATACTGATGAGATTGTCTATGGTAGCACAATGGGTATGATGGGAGGAGTTTGTAATTGTTGAGTGTATTATGCAATAGCAAGTGAGTCTCTTATTAAGTCTGAACGCTTTATGAATTTCTGTGGGATGTGCCTAGCAGTGGATTCGGCACCTTCCTTCGGGATGTGATGCTGATGAGGTTGTCTATGGTGGCACGATGGGTGTGATGGGAGGAGCTTGTGATTATCGAGGGTGTTAGGCGGTAGCAAGTGAGTGGTGTTAGATGGGCTGGGATATATAGCTTCCTAGGAACTTGGGATAAGGGATTGATTGGGGTGGGAGTATGTACATTCTAGTACCTTTTCTAGATAGGCTTAACCCAAATGGGCCCCTGTGGCTCTTATTAAGCCTTAATACTTTATGACTTTATGACTTTATTTCGCGTCAGTGTCATGCATCTCAGCATGCTAGTGTTACTTCACACCTGTCTGGACTTCAAGCATGACATTTGCGCGGAGACAATGCGTGCATTGCATTGAAGTACTGGAAATCGAGTGCGCATGCGTTTGTGTGGACAGTGCAAATACGCTACCAGAGCAGTGGTGCATCTAGTAGTTAGCATGGCTGGAAATAAAGGTGTAAATAAATTTCACCTCGGGATTTTGGCGTAAACGGTTACCCAGAGGTACAGCGGTACAGCTGCCCTGAGGTACAGCGGTACAGCTGCCCAGAGGTACAGCGGTACAGCTGCCCTGAGGTACAGCGGTACAGCTGCCCTGAGGTACAGCGGTACAGCTGCCCTGAGGTACAGCGGTACAGCTGCCCTGAGGTACAGCGGTACAGCTGCCCTGAGGTACAGCGGTACAGCTGCCCTGAGGTACAGCGGTACAGCTGCCCAGAGGTACAGCGGTACAGCTGCCCTGAGGTACAGCGGTACAGCTGCCATGAGGTACAGCGGTACAGCTGCCCAGAGGTACAGCGGTACAGCTGCCCTGAGGTACAGCGGTACAGCTGCCCTGAGGTACAGCGGTACAGCTGCCCTGAGGTACAGCGGTACAGCTGCCCAGAGGTACAGCGGTACAGCTGCCCTGAGGTACAGCGGTACAGCTGCCATGAGGTACAGCGGTACAGCTGCCCAGAGGTACAGCGGTACAGCTGCCCAGAGGTACAGCGGTACAGCTGCCCTGAGGTACAGCGGTACAGCTGCCCAGAGGTACAGCGGACGTAGAAGAGCCGAATTGGCTTCCCAGAGGTACAGCGGTACAGCTACCCAGAGGTATAGCGGTACAGCGGTACAGCGGTACAGCTGTCCTGAGGTGCAGCGGACGTAGAAGAGCCGAATTGCAAAACACCGCACTAACCCAACTGACAACCGTGCATGGCATGCTTAGACTATCCCGATACTAACAACTAACACGCGGCGGCCGGCGTGATAGGCGGTGTGAACCTCCTCCTTGTTTGCACGGTAAAGATCCCTCGGTGCTCTTCGATAAGAGTAGGCTAAAGCCGGCACCCCGGCAAAATCAACTTCTCGCCACTCTCAAAACACCCCCACCCCCACCCAAACTACGAATTATTTTGTGGAGAAGTAAAGTAAAACTAAACCATTTAGACATCAGGAAGCTGTCCCGAACCCAGACCCTCGCCTTCAGCACCTAAAAATCACGCAAACTAACGTAAAATTATTTAACGTAAATGTCCAATTGCCTGCACCTTGATCACAAAGGCTCGCTTTATAGACAGACATGTAACGTACTCGCTTTAAAGGCGGCGCAAATGACCTTTATGGTTCGGCACGCCTAAAAAACACACTCCCCCCCCAGGTGTTTTTTTTTGTTTGGAGAGGGGGAGGGTGAAGCCAACACCATAACCGACTCGCAATTTTTTGTTGTTGATATTTAGACATTTGTATGCTAGATAGTAGTTTCGATTTTTGCTTTAACCTTACCAGGTATCTAGAGTTTCTTGAAGTCCTATTTTATCTTCGATTCATACGTTTTCGGAATTGCCGTGTTGCGCCCATCGCACCACCGCTTGGATTGAATTCTGCGCAGCCTGAAGCTTTCCGCTTAGGAATCAGTAATTACAGGCACGGGTGTCAGAACCAGTAGGGCACTGTTGCATTGGTGTCAGAACCAGTAGGGCACTATTGCACCGGTGTCGGAACAAGTAGGGCACTGTCCATCCTGGAAATGACATAATTTGACATGAACCCTATAACATTTGCTGTCGCAGAACCTCCTTGTGGAATTTTGAGAGTAGGTGCCGCGTCACTTGACCACTGCGGGATGATGGTCTGAACAAGCGAGGGATGGTCGTCTGAACCAACCAGACTCCGCCCCCTCCCCTCCATTCGCCCCATTAATACTAAATCAATGACAAATAGCAACTGACTGGGGGTACGGCCATGCCCACGTGTGCGACCCCCCCCCCCGAGCTAACATGTTCGAGGAGGCGCAATGCCATAACGACAAGGGTTTCTTGTGTGGCCTGTGCCTAGCCTCCACTTAAGCCGCACATTCTCCTACCAGCGCCCCAGGGTGACCTTCTCAACCAAATTACACTGATGGTTAGAGCTCTGAGAGCTTTCTTATGGTATCTCCCAGCCTGATGATACTCGTGAGCTAGTGAGATATGTGTGCTGTACCGCCTTGGTATCTCCAAACCTGGTGATACTCGTGAGACATGTGTACTGTACCGCTTTGGTATCTCCCAACCTGACGATACTCGTGAGACATGTATACTGTACATGTGTACTCGTGAGACATGTGTACTGTATCGCTTTGGCGTGACCCTGTGATACGAACGTCGGAAATCCTTAACCCTTCCCCACCGCCACGTCCCAAGCACGCTGGGGATATTTTAAGGTGTTGTAGGGCGTTTGAACTGCTGATAATCTCCGTATGCTTGCAGTCGAAGGCACGTGCATTCTGGACATACCTCGGCAATTCCCAGAATGGCTTTCACAAATAGCTGGTCAGATCTGTGGCGTGACCACCAACATGCTCTTCCTTCTGCACCCCCTCCGGCACCGGCACGCCACTGCGCTATGATCTGATTGGCGTGCTGATGTGGCGTGACGACTTGCGTGAGGCGTGACCGGCCTGCGCGCCAGTCGGACCTACCTCGTGCGGGTGTGGTGCAGCAACAGCGGGCAGTGGACGTGCCTCTGCCACTGTGACCGTGACCGTGGTGTTGGCCACGTGTTTCAGTACTCGCCGTGGTCGTTTGTGCCGGTGAACCTGTTTCAGCAGTTCCGACGCCTGATCAACTTCTATTACGCCGTCAATATTGCTATCACGGTGAGTCTGGGCTGGCAGTCCCGGCACAGCCGCCGCCGGCGCCATGTCCGGTGTCGGAGCCGATGCTGCTGGTGATGTTGGCGAAGGCGCTGCTCTTCACCTGGTGATTGTCCCGGTCTGCCGCTGCTTCGTCGTGTCGGGTGGCTTTCGACTCGTGGCGGATTGCTTCATGTGCTGCTCCGTCACTACTGCACGTCGTACAGGACTCGGTCACTGCTGTACGTCGTGCAGGACTCCGTCACTACTGCACGTCGTGCAGGACTCCGTCACTGCTGTACGTCGTGCAGGACTCCGTCACTACTGCACGTCGTGCAGGACTCCGTCACTGCTGTACGTCGTGCAGGACTCCGTCACTACTGTACGTCGTGCAGGACTCCGTCACTACTGCACGTCGTGCAGGACTCGGTCACTGCTGTACGTCGTGCAGGACTCCGTCACTACTGCACGTCGTGCAGGACTCGGTCACTGCTGTACGTCGTGCAGGACTCCGTCACTACTGCACGTCGTGCAGGACTCGGTCACTGCTGTACGTCGTGCAGGACTCCGTCACTACTGCACGTCGTGCAGGACTCGGTCACTACTGTACGTCGTGCAGGACTCCGTCACTACTGCACGTCGTGCAGGACTCGGTCACTACTGTACGTCGTGCAGGACTCCGTCACTACTGCACGTCGTGCAGGACTCCGTCACTACTGCACGTCGTGCAGGACTCCGTCACTACTGCACGTCGTACAGGACTCGGTCACTACTGTACGTCGTGCAGGACTCCGTCACTACTGCACGTCGTGCAGGACTCCGTCACTACTGCACGTCGTGCAGGACTCCGTCACTGCTGTACGTCGTGCAGGACTCCGTCACTACTGCACGTCGTGCAGGACTCGGTCACTGCTGTACGTCGTGCAGGACTCCGTCACTGCTGTACGTCGTGCAGGGCTCCGTCACTACTGCACGTCGTGCAGGACTCCGTCACTGCTGTACGTCGTACAGGACTCCGTCACTGCTGTACGTCGTGCAGGACTCCGTCACTACTGCACGTCGTACAGGACTCGGTCACTGCTGCACGTCGTGCAGGACTCCGTCACTACTGCACGTCGTACAGGACTCCGTCACTACTGCACGTCGTGCAGGACTCCGTCACTGCTGTACGTCGTGCAGGACTCCGTCACTACTGGACGTGGCGCAGGGCTCCGTTGTCGGTGCGACATGCATTACGTGACTCGGTGACTTTGTTGTCCGTTGTCGTCTAGCGGCTGAGTCTTCGGCGTCGGCTCTGGGTATGGATGGGTCTGGTAACTGAGCGTGTCTTCTTCGTCGGCTCAGGGTATGGATGGGTCTGGTAGCTTAATGTGCCTTCTTGGTCGTCGGTTTTTGGTACGGATGTGTCTGGTAGCTGAGTGTGCTATCTTGGCCGTCAGCTCTGGGTATGTAACTGTCTGGTGGCGTTTGGTTGTCAGATACCTGTGCAGCAGGTCGTCGCCGTAGGTGACGTGGCACGTCGACAACTGTGGCGCCATTGTTTGCTCGCTCTACTCTGGTCTGCAACGGCGCCAATGGTCTGCGGGCGACTCGATACAGCCTGCTGCAGTTGCCTCGGAGCAGGGAATGTATCGGGTGCCGTTGCCGTTGTATCGGGTGCCGTTGGCCTCATGAGAATGGCTCGGAGCAGGGAATGTATCTTGTGCCGTTGACCTCATGAGAATGGGTGCACTTGCTGCAGTGGCACATTTTCACATCGTGCACGATATATGTGCAGTGCATGTGTTCGAACGTTCTCCGCATGTCCGAACACATGAGCGCCTCTCTTGCCGCGCTCAAAACACAAGTATAGTTTTGTCGGTGCAGTGCCTGCAACTATCAGTTAGGGATGAAATAATGAATCAGGCCGACTAGTGACTACCCAATACATTTAGTCTGTCTTATTTCGGGCGACTACGTTGCTTAATGAGGAAATCAAGCTTCATGCATTTCCGTTTTCCTTTTCCTGGATAACTAGTTCTCTATGCATGCTGTGCTTCACTTGCCATGACTACGCGCTCAGGAATAAAGGTGGGCCAAGATGTCACCCATATAAGTGAACGGTAGCCAAGATGTCACCCATGTAAATGAACGGTAGCCAAGATGTCACCCATATAAGTGAACGGCAGCCAAAATCAGCCAGTTACCACCAGGCAACTTTCTGGTCCGTGATCATCACACGTTGGCAAGGTCCTCTGGAACTAAAGTGCCAGCACACTGAACAACAACAACGACAACAGAACAGCCTGCCAGTCAGCGACTTCATACCTTACCGAATCTCCTCCCATCTTTCCTTGCCGTCGCCTAGTGATGCGTGGAGCAAGAGATGTGGTGAAAAGTGAATGTCAAGCTTTTTCTTGGCGGTTATCGAAGTGATCTGCTAGTGAGGGAAGTCACGACAAGTAATTGTTTTACGTCCGGCTTATGTGGCGTCCGGCTTATGTGGCGTCCGACTTATGTGACGTCCGGCTTATGTGACGTCCGGCTTATGTGACGTTCGGCTTATGTAACATCCGGCTTATGTAACGTCCGGCTTATGTGACGCCCGGCTTATGTGATGTCCGGCTTATGTGACGTCCGGCTTATGTGACGTCCGGCTTATGTGACATCCGGCGTATGTGAAGTCCGGCTTATGCGACGTCCGACTTATGTGACGTTCGGCTTGTGTGACGTTCGGCTGCACAGTTTCAAATGTAGATTGAGGATAAAGCTGTTCGTACAGGTCCAACAAGCAAAATGCAACATGCACATCCACAACCGTATATTAGTTTTATAGCAAGACATAAAAACACCTTATGTTTTTCATCACTGCGTTTAGTAATGCGTATGTTTGTTCAGAAACATTTTGCTGGTGGCCAGCACCATTGTCGCAGTTCGTCTAACCGACTCCGCTATTGACGCAGTTCGTCTCACCGGCTCTGCTATTGACGCAGTTCGTCTAACCGACTCCGCTATTGACGCAGTTCGTCTCACCGGCTCTGCTATTGACGCAGTTCGTCTCACCGGCTCTGGTATTGACGCAGTTCGTCTCACCGGCTCTGCTATTGACGCAGTTCGTCTCACCGGCTCTGGTATTGACGCAGTTCGTCTCATCGGCTCTGCTATTGACGCAGTTCGTCTCACCTGCTCCGCTATTGACACAGTTCGTCTCACCGGCTCTGGTATTGACGCAGTTCGTCTCACCGGCTCTGGTATTGACGCAGTTCGTCTCACTGGCTCCGCTATTGACGCAGTTCGTCTCACCGGCTCTGGTATTGACGCAGTTCGTGTCACCGGCTCTGGTATTGACGCAGTTCGTCTCACCGGCTCTGGTATTGACGCAGTTCGTCTCACCGGTTCCGCTATTGACTTGATTGCGTGCAGTACAGCCAACGGCTCTGCTAACCACCTACCGCATGTCGCGAAGTGAAAGCCCAGACGACGAGGGCATTTCGTAGTTGCCCGAGCTCAGCCTTATATATGGGCGCTGGTATCAAAAAATCCTGAAGAAACTCGCAGTAGAAAAGCAAGTTGCTTGAAAATCTCGAGTTGAAATGCCGGGCTCACGGTAAAGAAATTCTGACGCTTTTGTCAAATTGTGTGGTTCCAGTTTGGCGTATATGGAGAAATAACGGTTATCTTTTTGCTATGCGAGAGTGGACAGCAGAATTTCGTTTGTTTCTAAATGTAAATATCTAGTCTGGTATGATGAGGGAAAAATAGTCATGCTATCGCGGTTGCTCAGCAGCGTCCTCAGCGTCATCGGTTTGCTGCTTTTAATAAAATAGTTCCTGAGGACACACATACACTAAAGACAGAGTTTCCGCTATCATAAGATTCAACGTGCCGACATTTTTATCCCAAATCGTGAAGTCGTGAAATGAAAAACTGGAATCGCAAGCTGATGCTCAGTTCCTCACAGGTGAGTGGGCGGGACTTGTAACAAATAATTGTCCGGTGCTGTCACATTTCCATAAGGGTAACCTAACAGTGAAGACTGCAGCATAAGCTGCGCTGGGTTCTGCCCATGTCTGATGCTCCACACGAAGCACAGCTAAATTCGCATACTACTGCAGATGAGCTTTGGAACCTTATCTTTCAATCTGGAACGAGAAGCTATAAATAAGTTGATGAGAAGTACCATTGGCTCCAAATATAGCAACACTTCAGCAGCAATTATGTAAGTTTGTATTTGGGCTTCACAGGGTGTTTTCTGAAGAACGGGAGGACTAAACATTTATTCAATCTGAGGACCGTGAAGGGATACGTGGGGGTGGGAGAGAGGGGCGAAACTTGACATCAAGGAATTTCTTGATCAAGGTGATCAAGATCAAGATCTAATCATGCCAACGCAATGGGAAACCATTCCATTTTAAGAAAAAAATGCTTCCAACTAATCCAGATCAAAGTGTAAGTACTTGTGGCAGGAACTAAGGTGAAATCCCTGAAGATGGCTGACGGTACGTTATATTTCCTCATCTCTCCATTTGTCGTTTGTTTTGTTGTGCGTGTGTTGCACGCGTGGACGCGGACCGTCGTTTATGGTTATAGCACCAAATACCTCCACGGACGCGCGACCCACTCCCGACGGCTCGCACCGACAGAGCCAGTCGCGTCAGAGCAGGGCTCTGGTCAACAGCGTGCCTAGCCAGACCGTGCATTGCAAATACAGAGAGACCGTGATCTTAGAATGCATTGATAGCGGACAGTGAGGACCGAGTCTGCGCTACCGCAGGTTTCCGATAAACTGAGGATTCAAGTTCATTTTGGACTCGAATTTTTTTCCTCGCATCGACGAAGGGTTGCCGTTGTTTTCGTCTTGCTTGTAAAGCGAATGGTTGGGTCATTTCTCTACATGATATTGATCGCTCTCCTAGATCTGATTTTCAGAATGCAAAGCACGAAATCCAGTCGCCTTGTTTCAGATGTTATGATAACTTGAAGCCGTTTGAAGCTTTCCCACTTGTGATGAGTTTTAGCCATGTCAACCTACTAACCCACCCCGTTATTCCGGTCCTCACACCCCGTGTGTGTGTTGTGTGTTGAATTTTACCAGCCTGCCACCGTGTGGTGATATCGGCTGTTTCCGTGTGTTTCGTTGTGTTAGCATTAGGAGGGTATAAAGGGGTGAAGAGTATGGTAGGAGGATTAGTCGAGGGGTGGAAGAAGGGGTTGGTTTGTTGAGCTGTGCCGGAGTAGATTTGTAGGCGTCTTGAAGCTTGGAGTGGGCTGAGTAGACCTGAGTTGAGCAGAAGTACAGTAGAGCTGGTCGAAGTCCGAAGATGATGTGGTTGAGAAGAGTTGCCAGTCCGGACGGTGCCAAGTTGGGATATGGGGTGTAGTGGGGGGGTTTGGGGTTGGGTCATCGTCATAGTTGACTAACATTGCAAGAACCACAGTCAGTCTTTGGGGTATATTGTTTTCTTTTCTTTTCTTTAATCGGTAGCACGTTTTTCTTTTCGTTTTTGGGTATTTTGTTCATTTTTTAAAACTCTTTTGTAACATTTTTTTTTTTCACAGTTGTTCGAGTATGCGTGTGATAGAGAGAAAGTGGAAGACATGTTCGTGTAGTGCTGGATGTTCGTCGTTGAGAAGGGTAGTGAGAGTTAGTGGGATGTTGTGTGTGGCGCAGTAGTTGGTGATATGTTGTCTTTGGTGGTTGTATTTGGTGCAGTAAATGAGTAGTGTTTGAGTATGAGTAAATGAGTATGAGTAAATGTTTGATTGTAAGTGTTCGGTGACATGTTGTGCATTGTGGTCGCGGTTGTCGTAGGATGAGGTATGAATGTGTGAGTGCTGTGTGTCCTGTTCGTATTCGCGTTAGTGTACGTTCTTTGAATCTGTTGTGTTGGTTGATGGAGTGCCGTTGTTCGTGTTTGGGGTGTATTTCGTGGAGTTGTGTTATTGTTGTGTCCCAGGTTTGTTGTATGTGTTTGTTGAGGGCTTGGCGTATTGTGGGGTAGTAGTCTGATTGTGAGTATGGGCATTGCGTGGTTTGCTGTAGTGTTGTGGCTAGGTTTGCTTCTGTGTCTGCGTGTTCATTACCATGTATGTTTGTGTGGCTTGGGATCCAGAGAAGTAGTGGGCGTTGTTGGATGTTTAGTTTTTATGTATGTAGAGTATTTTGGGGATGAGTGGATGTTTGAATTTGGTGTAGGGTGTTATGCTTTGTAGTGCTGATTTTGCGTCAGTGGCTATGATGTTGTGTTCCATTTGTGTGTGGTGGATGGTGGAGTAAGCCGAAAAGATTGCGTAGAGTTCTGCTGTGTATGTGGATGCTGTGTCGTGCAGACGGGCACGCAAGATGACTCGGGGCGGTGCTGTATTGGTATATAGCACCGCCGCTGAGCCCGTCTGCTGTACGGGTGTTTTGGATCCGTCTGTGTATATGATGTTATAGTTTGCGTATTGTGCTGTGAATTGTAGGAAGAGTTGTTGTATTTCTGCGTCTGTGTATGTGTGTTTTGGTTTGTCTATGAGAAAGTGTGTTGTGGGTGTTTGGTGTTTCCACCATGCTGTGGGTGGTGGGAGTGGTTGTGTTGTGGGGAGTGTGATGTGTAGACTGTTTGCGTGTTGGTGTATGCGACAGCCTATTGTGGTTTGAAGTCGTGATTTTTCATAAGTTGGTGTTTGCGTTTGTTTTGGTTTGTCTATGAGGAAGTGTGTTGTGGGTGCTTGGTGTTTCCACCATGCTGTGGGTGGTGGGAGTGGTTGTGTTGTGGGGAGTGTGATGTGTAGACTATTTGCGTGTTGGTGTATGCGACATCCTATTGTGGTTTGAAGTCGTGATTTTTTCATAAGTTGGTGTTTGCGTTTGGTGCGGATTTTGAGTGCTTCAGTGCATGGGTGTTGTTTGACGAGTTGTGTTTTGTAGTGGTATCTAAGTAGTGCTTCTGTGCGTCTGTGTTTGAGTTCTGGTATGTGGTTGTATATGTGAAGTGCGAGGGGGGGGTGGGGGGTGGTGGTATGCGGTCACGTTGAAGTCATGTTTTTGGATATGGGTAGTTCATTTTGGAGAATATTTTAAAAACAAAACTTATTTGGAATCATAAATGGAGGACAGTATGCACCATAGTCTCAAAATGAGTCTCAAAATGAGTCTCAAATCAAACAATAAAACTTCAATTTTTCAAATTTTGCATATTTTACGTTTTTAATTTGTTTGATTTTTTATTTTCTAATGGATCTCTTTCTACCTTATATTCTACTTAGCAAGAAAATGTCATCGCGTAATATTGTTATATATGTAATATTCCTCGCCAGAGCACTAACGAATTTAGCATACGACTTTAGGTGTGCTTCATGTAGAGCATCATAAGTGCGGTCAGTCCATCATAGCTGATAAAAGGCATAAAGACATAAAAGATCAGTGCAACTATGAGCCACAAGGGCCCTTCTTGGTTGCACTTTTGGACACTGAACCAGTTGCCCACCAAATCTGTATATCAGCCCTCCCTGGAATATAGAAAAACAAGCCCCCTATTCTTATAATGATTGTCTATGCCGTTTTTAAAGATGTTCAGTGTGTTGCTACTGACAATGGTTCCTGGCAGCTGGTTCCAGTGTTCGACTACCCTGTTGGTGAAGAAAGACTGTCTTAACCTTGTCCTGCTCTGATTAACTTTAATTTTGAATTGATGACCTCTAATTGCATCATTTCTGTTAAATTCAAACATTTCCCTGAGATATCCCTGTTCCTGACCATGAACAAATTTAAAAACCTCGATGAGATCTCCTCTCAGCCTTCTATATCTAAGTGAAAACATATTCAATTTCTTCAATCTTTCCTCATATGCCAGGTTGCCTATACCATTAACCATTTTTGTTGCCCTCTTTTGTACTCTCTCTAAAAGCCAACAATCTTTCTCATAACTAGGGGACCAAGCTTGGACACAGTATTCTAAATGTGGCCTGACATATGCACAGTAAAGCTTCCTGATGACCTCCTCACTTTTGTATGACACATTCCTCTGTATTTCCCCAAGCATTCTTAGTGCCTTTTTCCTGGCTTCTTTGGTCTGTTCTGATGCCCCCAATTTTGTGTTTAAAATAACACCTAAGTCCTTCTCCTGCTGAGTCACAAATAATACTTGGCCACCCATCAATTATGGCACCTTCATATTCTGCCTACCTACATGCATGACTTTGCACTTATCAAAATTAAACTTCATTTGCCATTTTTCGGACCACTTCACAAGCTCGTCTAAGTCGTTCTGCAGCAAAACCTGCTCATTGTGCCCTGTTATTGCCCTAAAGATCTTCAAATCATCCGCAAATTTCAAAACCTTACTGCTTAGGCCACATTCAATGCTATTCACAAATATAATGAACAATAGTGGCCCCAGTACCGACCCCTGAGGGACTCCACTAAGAACATTTTGCCATGATGACTTTGTACCATTTAGCATTACTCTCTGCTGTCTATCTGAAAGCCACAACTCTATCCATTTTAGGATGCTACCTGCAATGCCATGGACCTGAAGCTGCATCATTAACCGTTTATGGGGTACCTTGTCAAGGGCTAAAGTCAAGA